>JACFYI010003736.1:99236-112348 GCA_014898755.1 Handroanthus guayacan
GTTGTGATTTCGATCTAACTTTTCGATCTTAATTTCTGCTAGGCAAGAAATTGGCCTTTGCTATTGGTCGGAGGGCCTTCAACAATGGGTACAAGGCGTGCACCTGGAAATATAAGCACCAGGAACTTGCTAAGTCGGGGTCGAGGAAGCGGGTCGAGCAACTTGAAGAACGGCTTGCTGTGTTTGACTCAAAGGTCACGGAGCTCGTGCACTGACTCCAAGAAAGCGATGAGGCGCTCAAGAAGGCCGATGCCACTTTTGTGCAAGTAGTGGCTGAGAGGAGCCACTTCTCGGAAGCCAGTACCTAGCTTCATGAGGCAGCGATTGAAGCCTATCATCGGAGTCGGGAGGATGCCATCAAGGAAAAAGAGATGAAGTATTGCCGAACTATCCCCGCCATTTGAATCAAAGCAGTCGAGGATTTCATCCAGGGGCTGGTGTTCAGGACGACTAGCCTGCTTTTGGGGGCAGATGACATCAAAATCATCTGGGACAAAGCTTTAGGCCAACAATTCGAGATCGGTTCTTCTCAGCAGCTCATTTTCTTATGGGTCGATCATCATAACCCTTATTGTTCGCTCATTTACCTCTGTTGAAACCACAACATCCGACCTGTATACCAAGCTGAAGGGCGTTTCTCCGGTCGCTACCTTTGGCATCGTTCGAAATGCCCATAGCACCGCAAGGAGATCGTCCGCCTAGTCACCATGTCGACCTAACAACCTCGATTGGAGGTAAGCTATAATCGTCCCGTTTGTGACTTTGGTTTGTCCGTTAGACTAAGGATTTCCAACTAACATAAATTGCTATTGGATTTCCCTTGACTGGCACCAATCCATTATTTTTTTGCTCTGAAATTGAGTCCCGTTGTCGGATATGAGTATTCTTGGGAGGCCAAACCTGTATGAAATATTTTTCCAGATAAATCCCTTAATAACGGCATCTGTTATCTTGGCCAAAGCTTCCGCTTCAACCACTTAGTGAAGTACTCGACCGCTACGATCATAAATTTTTTTTGTCCAGTGGTAATAGGAAAAGGCCCAACGAGGTCGATCTCCCATTGGTCAAAAGGCTAAGAGATTTCCACACTTGTGAGAATAGTTGCAGGTCGATTCGAAACATTGGAGCAGAGTTGACAAGCAACACATTTCCTTGCAAAGTTCCGAGCGTCCTCAAGTAGGGTTGGCCAGAAGTATCCCGGCGTTAACACTTTGTGGGCTAACATCCTTTCTCCCACATGATTGCCACATTCTCCTTTATGTATTTCTCTTAGGACAATTTCGGCTTGCTCTGGGGTCAAGCACTTTAGTGGAGGTTCCACAGAGGACTTCTTATGTAGAGTTCCTAAGCTATCTAAGACAAATCTACCTGCTTGATATTACAATTGGCGGGCCTCCAACTTATCGGCAGGCAATTCCCCATCACGCAAGAATTTCCTAATGAGGTTGAGCCAGCACGGCCAATCGATGTCGATAATCATTACCTCTGGTGTAGAACTTATCTTTGGTAAAGGCTACTTTAAAACTGATGCTTTGATCCCGCGTCCCTCTAGTTGAGCTGGCAAATTTTGATAAGGTGTTAGCTCTATCATTTTTTGTCCTTGGTACTTGGCAAAGAGTGAAAGACTTGAACTTCTTCTTTAAGTCATTTCCCTTTGCCAGGTACTTGACTATTGTCTCCTCTTTCACCTTATAGGTTCCATCGAGCTATCGAGCTGGGTGACGCCAAGCTATGAGCTCGCGATTGTGACTAAGTTTTCGATGCTTATTTCCTCAGCCAATTTCATTCCCGCTATGAGTGCCTCATATTCCGCTTCATTATTCGTGACCCTGAAGTTGAGCCATACAGTGAGGTCAAACTCGTCTCCTTCAGGCAATCTCAAGGACATCTCTACTCTGCCATTGAAGTTGGTCGAGGATCCATCAACATGTAAGGTCTGAGGTTCGGAAGCCTGGCCGATCGCCTCTGGAAAATCAATCCATTTGACTAAGAAATCTGCCAAAGCATGGGCTTTGATTGCGAATTGAGGTCCAAAGCTAATGTCAAATTCCCCAAGCTTGACTAACCATTTAGTCAGTCTTCTGGATACATTTGGTTTTGATAAGATGTGTTTCAAGGGTTGATTTGTAAGCACAACAATGGAGTGAGACTGGAAATATGGCCTGAGTCTGCGTGTTGCCGAGACTAAGGCTAGAGCGAATTTTTTATCTCTATGTAGTACCTCTGCGCTCTTTGTAGCATTTTGCTCAAGCAATACACAGGACGTTGATTTCTATCCCTTATATAAACTAACACCGAGCTTATGGCATCCGTGGAGACGACCAAATAAAGGCTTGACTCCTCTCCTTCGACCAGTTTTGTCAAGAGTGAGGGTCGATTCAAGTATTTCTTGAGTTCTGTTAATGCTTGGTCACACTCTCTTGTCCATTCGAACTTCTTGGCTGCCCATAGTATCTTAAAGAAGGGGAGACTCTTACCTGCCAATCAAGCTATGAACTTGTTTAGTAACACAACTTGACCAACAAAGCGTTGTACTTCCTTTACCATCCTCGAAGGTTGGATTTCCAAAATGGCCCTAATCGTTTTTGGGTTTGATTTTAATCTCCTCTGGCTCACCATAAAACCCAAAAACTTATCTTCTCGAACCCCAAAGGTGCACTTTCCTGGGCTCAGCTTTATACCGAAGTGTCTAAGGACGAAAAAAGTATTTTTGAGGTCGAGCAAATGGTCTTCCTCTAACTTACTTTTTACAATTATATCATCTACATACACTTCTATATTTCTCCGGATATAGTCTCGGAACATGAGATTGATAGGTCACTGATATGTGGCTCCCGCATTTTTTAGGTCAAATGGAATAACCAAGAAACAATAGACTGATTTTCAAACCACAAATAAGGTCTTATCCTTGCCCTCTGGTGCTATAGCTATTTGATAATATCCCTAGAAAGCGTCCATCATGCTCATTATCTGATACCTCGCGATCAAATTGACCAGGAGATCGATCCTCGACAAAGTGTATGGATCCTTCAGGCAAGCTTTATTCAGGTCGGTGAAGTCATTGCACAATCTCCACCTTCCTTGTGTTTTTGGGAGTAACACTACATTACATAGCTACTCGATAAATTGGACTTCCTATATATATCCAGCATTCAAGAGCTTGTCGACCTCTTTATCTATAATTTTATTGCGCTCTTCCTCGAAAACCTTATCCTTTTGTCAAACTGGTTTGACTACAAGGTCGACATTGAGGCGATAGACAATCATGTTGAGGTCGATGCTCTGGAGGTCGGACACCTTCCAAGCAAATACATCTTTATTTTGTTGCAAGAACTCTATGAGCATCAACTTGGCTTTTTGGGATAGTTCTCTCCCAATCTTGGTTATCTTTATGGGGTTTCCTAGCTCGAGTTCAATGGTTTTATATTCCCTCGTGGGTTCGACGCGAGTCTCCTCCAATTTTCTCTTCCTGTCGTTTGGCAATAACTCGTCAACGGGAGTGTCTCTTTTCATTCACGATGCTAGTAGTCGTTTCGACTGGGGTTGGTTGTCGATCGATATGGTGTAACATTTCTAGGCCTCCCTAACGTCACAGATAGCTTCTCCCACACCACATTTGGTTGGAAATTTTACCTTCTGGTGGAAGGTTAAGACCACATCCCTAAAGTCATTTAGCGCTAGTCGACCCAAAATGATGTTGTAAGCAAAAGGGACATCAAC
Organism: Handroanthus guayacan; assembly: GCA_014898755.1. Classification (NCBI taxonomy): domain Eukaryota; kingdom Viridiplantae; phylum Streptophyta; class Magnoliopsida; order Lamiales; family Bignoniaceae; genus Handroanthus; species Handroanthus guayacan. The sequence continues at coordinate 102,957 of JACFYI010003736.1, forward strand.
AACAAGATATGGGATCACCATAGTATGTCTCTTCAATTCCGACCCCAGTTGAGCAACTCCAAGGAAAAGGATTGATGCTTTTCCAAATCTGACCAATGGCATCTGATGGGGTCGAGCTTGAGTTCATCCAACCCCATCTTTTTAAGTGTAGAGAGAAAGATGACATTGGCAAAACTACTGCTGTCGATCAAGATCTTACGGACCGTGAAGTTTGAGATGTCCGTTGTGATCACCATCGGGCAATTCGTTCTTTCATCAGCTCTGGTCGATGCAAGGTGATCCGTATCACTAAGTCCAAACGAGATGTGTTCAACCCCAATGATTTGGAGAGCCAAATTTTGGGATTTTGTTTTCTCTTACGTCATCCTCCGCTCGACCCGCTTCCTAGAGTTTCTAGAATTACCTCCTGTAGATCTACTAGCAATAGTATCAATCATGCCCTAGGTTGCGGCATTGTCCTGGTTCCTTGGTGATCTCGATCGTTCCCTACGGGGGATCTGGTCTTTATTTTTTACCTTCTCATTCTTCTTCTTCTTGGCGACAAACTTTTTCAAATATCCATGCTCAATGAGTTGTTTGATCTCATCATTCAGTTGAAAGCAATCGTCTGTGTTGTGTCCTTTCTGCTTATGAAAGAGATAATATTTATCCGAACTTTTGCTTTGATCGGACAACGATAGATTTCTTGGCTTTTTGAGCACATTGTCGTGTTCAATAGCGACAAAGATATCTTTTCGGGTCGAGTTGAGAGGGGAGTAGTCATGATAACATTTTATAGGCGATCTCCTCCCATCTCGACCCGATTTCTCCTCCTTATTCTTATTTTTCTTCTTCTTTTCTCTTTCTCTATATTTTATCCTTCCCATCTCTTCTTCATCAATGTATTGATCCGTGAATACGATCAATTTCTCCATCATTCTTGGCTTTTCTTGAGCTAATGTGCCCGCCAGCATTTTGTTTCTGAGGCCTATCATGGCCTGATTCTGACATTCAACCATAAATTGGCATAAGTTGGCTAAAGTTAGGATCACCGTTGGTTGGGGAGCTGCATTGGTATCGATGGCATTGGTGGTCAAGAGTTAGCTCTATAGGTAGTGCGTGTGCGGCTATGTCGAAGGGTTACTGCCAATAGACTCGATTCCTTAAGGGTATTAGGCAAAGTTAGCAAAGGCGGCAAAGTAAAATTCTTCCCTATCAAGGGTTCAGAGGATAGTAGCATGAGAAGTGCCTCGGAACTGGCTTCATGCCTCATGCTAACCATTTTTTTCACTTGCAAATTTTTTTTTTTTTTTTTTTTTGAGAAAAAGGACAGATTCAATAAATAAAACACCAGAAAGGTCCAAGCCACAAAATGTCAAAAATAAAAGGAGCTAGGGGGGGCATAACGCTGGAGTAAAGAGTTTGAAAATCTTTGTTCCAGGTTATAGCATGGAAAGCTACATCAACAACTCGCCTAGCTTCGTTCGAGAAGACTAGCCTATTACGGCTCATCCAAAGAGCTCTACAAACCACCGCGAACAGGCCAAAATCAGATGAGGTTAGTTCCCTAGCCACTGCCTCGAGCCACTGAGCACCGTTTATATAAGGGATGGAAAGAATGTCATTGTGAAGCCCAACAAGATCCCAGACCTCCCGTGCAAAAGAGCAGCGGATAAGTGTATGTTCCTGATCTTCGTTCCATTTTCGGCACCAAAGGCACTCTGTTGTTGTGTAGAGTGTGCAATTTGCGAGCTCGATCTTGGTGCGGAGAATGTTCCAGGCCACCCGCCAGAGGAAGAATTTCACTTTTTTGGGTGTTTTGGCTCTCCAAATAAAGTTCCAGTTTGCATCATCCGAACCACTATGTTTCGCAATCCGTCTTTGAGGAGACTCCTGTAGCCTTTCCATGCCGAGGTGGTATCCGCTTTTAACAGTATACTTCCTATGTGATGTCAAATTCCAAACCAGGTGGTCCTCAGCCTGTTGAGCGTGCAGAGGTGTTCGCAGTACTTCGTCCACATCGACTGGCCACAAGACAGCTCAAATCTTAACCGGATCCCACTGCCCCGTTTCCTCATTGATAAAGGCTGAGACCTTCATGTCTTCCAGATCTCGAGGAGCGGGTGTTATGGGTTGAAATTTGCCATGCATTCCAATCCAAGGATCTTTCCAAACTCTAACCAGCTTACCAGTGCCTATGCTCCATTTCAGTCCCTGCGTTAGTAACTCTCTCCAGGTCAGAATACTCCTCTATGTCGTTGATGGATTCGCCCCCAGTTTTGCCTCTAAGAAGCAGGACTTAGAAAAGTATTTAGCAAGGAGGAGTTGGCTTAATAGGGATGGTGGATTGGTAAGAATCCTCCACCCTTATTTAGCCAAGAGAGAGAGAGGTTGAAAACTCATAGATTCCGAAAGCCAAGCCCACGATTTCTTTTAGAACGGCAGCAACACTCCCACCTTAACCAAGAGATCCCTCTGTTCTTTCCATTCCCCCACCAAAAACGCCTGATCGTTGTCTCCAGTTCATGAGGTAGTTTTTTAGGGAGCAAGAAACAACTCATAACATAGGACGAAATTGCTTGAATGATTGATTTAATAAGGATTTCCCGTCCCTCTATGGATAGTTGCTTTTCACTCCAACTTTGTATACGGTTCCACACTCGTTCCTTGATGTAACTAAAAATTTCCTTTTTGCTAGCCCCCATCTCAATTGGTAATCCCAGATATTTTTCGTGTTTGGACACCACTTGGAATTCTAGAATATTAGCAATGTTCCCTATTGTCGTTTCTGGTGTGTTCCTGCTTATCACAACTGAGGATTTTTCTTAATTTACTTTTTGTCCAGAAGCATGCTCATAAATCTCAAGAATCTGTTTTATGGAGTTTGCCAATACCAGGTTTGCCTTGCTAAATAAGAGGGTATCATCTACAAAGAAGAGATGAGAAATACGAGGAGCTCTTCGGGATATTGCTATCCCTGAAAGCCGATTAGAAAGTTCTTCCTGACGAATAAGTGAAATAAGACCCTCAGCACATAAGAGAAAAAGGTATGGTAAGAAAGGGTCACCCTGGCGGAGCCCCCGTTTAGGTTGAAAAAAGCTAATAGGAGAGTCGTTAAGAAGGAAAGAATATGACACAGTAGTAACACATAACATAATAAGATCAATGACTCTAGATGCAAAACCTAATCTAGCAAGCATACCTCGTAGGAAGGGCCATTCAACACGATCATAGGCTTTACTCATGCCGAGTTTAACCGTCATGCATCCCTCGTTGCCCTTGGTTCTATGTTTAATGTAGTGATTAACTTCATAAGCCACCAAAACATTATCAGTGATAAGTCTTTTGGGAACAAAAGCGGACTGGGTAGGGGATATGAGTTTATCAAGGATCGATTTTAGCCTATTAGTAATTGCCTTGGATTCAATTTTATAGATAACATTCTAAGGCTAATAGGGCAGACATGGGTCATATTTTGGGGATTGTGGGTTTTTAGAATAAGCGCAACATAAGTAAAATTGGTGGATCTAGGGAGGGAGCTGTTGTTTAAGAAGTTGAGCACAAAGTTACTAACATCCTCCCCAACGATATGCCAATATTGTTGGAAGAACAATGCTGGCATCTCGACGGGCCACGGGGATTTTGAAGGGTTCATAGATTTAAGAGTAAGACAAACCTCTTCCCGCGTGTATGGTTGCAAGAGTCTCTCATTCATCTAGTCGGTCACTCTCGCTTGAACTGCATTAAGTACCCTGTCCAGATCTTCGTTCGAGGGATCTACAGTGTCAAAGAGCTATGAAAAGTAGTTCTCCACTATTTTTGCAATCTCACCTTTCTGATCACACCAATTTCCATTGTCATCATATAGGCCCCTAATACGGTTCGTTGTATATCTCGTCGTTGCTTTACGGTGGAAGAAGGCTGTGTTCCGATCCCCTTCCTTCAGCCATTCAACACGGCTCCTTTGCCACCAATAGATCTCTTCGTGAGAGAGGGCTTCTTCTAGTTCACTTCTAATTCTCTCCATCTCCTCCTTTGCCTCAACAGTGATTTGATCCTCACTTAGAGTATTCAGTTGTCTCCTCAGATTAGCAATCCACTTCTTTGGGGCTCCTATTTGATTTTTGCTCCATGATTTTAACTCAATGCCACAACTCGCTATTTTGTCAAGCACCAACCTATTCAGCTCCTCTGTCCAGCATTTTTTATCACATCTTGGCAATCAGGATAGCCCAAAAAGCCTCAAAGCGAAAGGGTCGTTGAAGTCTCTCACGCTGTTCTAGGTCCACTTGTCGGGGTGTAAGCAGAAGCGGAAGATGATCTGAGCCGCCATATGCAAGGTGTTCGACAGTCGAAAAAGGATATTCTTCACGCCACGTGCTTGATCCGAAAATTCTATCTAGTCGAGATCTTACTGTGTGCGGTTCTTCCCGTTGGTTGCACCATGTAAACAGATATCCAATATACCCAAGGTTTGATATATCACAATCTGAGATTACATCTCTGAGAGCACTGAGATAAGCTGGGGGGTAGGGAGTCCTACCCAATTTCTCCTCATCAGCCAAGATTTCGTTGAAATCCCCTCCAATAATCCATTTAGCAAAATTCACATCATGTAGTCGTCTAAGTAGATTCCAGGATGAGATGCGTTCACTCCTGTCCACATTACCATAAAATCCTGTAAGCCTCCACTGGTCCTGGAATTTTGGTAGTTCAATCAAGGCATCAATATAGTGCTGGGAATATGTGCGGAGTTCAACAGAGACATTTTTTCTCCAGAGCAGAGCTAATCCACCTGAACGTCCTTGACAGTCGATACTAATTCCATAAAGGGAGAATCTATTCTTCAGTCTATCAATTAATGAACTGCGGCACTTAGTTTCGGATAAGAACACAAGGTCGGGGCTATCTGGCGGAGGAGATCTCCGAGAATTTGAACTGTCAACGGCGCCCCGAGCCCTTGACAGTTCCAGAATAGGCAACTCATTGTGATCGGCGGGGTTGCATAGCAGCCTCCGCCGTTAGCATTGAGTTTAAATTCTGCTCTCCTAGATTTAGACGTTTATTATTCCTATCTTTTCCTCCTTCAGCATCACCTTGGTTTCGCATTTTGCCACGTTTTCTGGTCGCAGTGTTCTGGCTTTTTTTGGAAGTAGATGTGGATGTATTCGAGCATGAGGTTTGTGAGGGTCGGTTATTGTGAGATCCCACATCGGTTGGGGAGGAGAACGAAGCCTTCCATATATGGGGGGTGGATACCTCTCCCTTGTAGACGCGTTTTAAAACCGTGAGGGGCAGTCCGTTGCGGCTTGCATGTGCTCTCGTCAAGAGGGGCCCTATAGCGGACAGTATCTGCAGGCGGGTTTCGGGGCTATTACAGTTATTTGGTGGGTGCTCAGTGGAAGTATAATATGTTTGGTATAGCGGCTGGTTAATGGGGTGGTGTACGTGGACATTGGGTGAGTGGGGTTTTTGAGTGTGAGCTTTCAAGTGAGGTGGTATGTATTTATTTATTGTAAGAGTTGCATGGTGGAGGCCTTGTGCGGGTGGTTGAGGATAGCTGTTGAGTTGTTCCTGGGCTTGGTGGTTAGAGGGTGCCAGCAAGGGCTCAAAAGTTGTGAGGTGTGTCGTGGCTGGAGTTAAGTGCATGGGGTCGTGCATGGGAGTAGTGACGTGGTTTTGGGAGGTGGTTGTTTGGTTCTCCTGGCATAGTGAAGACACCTGTGGGGTGTTTGGATGTTGGGTTCATGGCTGTGAGGTGGTAGGCTCGGTAGGTTGAAATCGAAGATCGACATACCTCGCTTGGGGTTAGGGTTTTGTTCTTGCGAGATGGGAGTGATTCCTCTGACAAGAAAAGTCGACGGTTGTGGTTTAACTGTGTCCACATTCATTCGGGTATCATTGGCTGCAAGCCACGGACTATATTCAAATTTCCCTTCCGGGTCTCGAAAATCCTCCTTATATCTCAGTGGGCACCATTTTTCGAGGTGTCCGATGATGCCACATAGGAAACGAAAAATCGGGAGCCTCTCGTATTTGAATTCGATCCACAATCTTTCGGTTTTCGGTACCCTAAAAGTTAAACCTCTCCTTAGGGGTTTTGTAACATTAATTCGGACCTTTATTCTCATCAACCTTCTATCCACATCATTACGCGGTGTAAGCCATTCCACAAATTCTCCGATTCGATTGCCAATCTATGTTGCTATCTCTAGAGTGCGATAGGTGTAAGGGAGATTGGAAATCCGAATCACAATTTTCATCATATCCAGTGGTGCAGATGTGGGATCTTCATTCTCTAAGAGTTCCCTAAGGATTATTGCATTCTTTTCCATCACCCACGGGCTACCTTCCAATGCATGCTCCATATCAAGCTTGTGATTAAAAGTCATCACGAATCTGTTCGCAGCCACCGAATCTACGTCAAGACCTCTATAGGGTTGTGGCAGTCTCTGCATGTTGGACTTTATCGCCGCATGTGAGAAAGTGCGATTAGCCACAATGTGACCAATTACTTGGAATCCTCTCCTTTCTGAGACACGATTATGGGTAGCTGGATCCACCACTAATTCCTCTTCTTCATCGGCCGTGAGGTTTAGTAGCTTATCAAGTCGGTCACTGGCTTCCTCCATATTCCAGAAGATGCAGAAAAGGCACTGTGCGCAGAACAAGCGAGAGGGTCTAGCGGACTCTGAGAGACAGTTGGAAACCTATGCAAAAAGGGATTAGAAAGAAATGGGAAGAAAAACGCAACAGGAAGAAGAGAGGAAAGCAGGAAAAAAATAGAAAAAAGAGAGAAAAAACGAGAGGAAAACAAAGAAAAAACAAAACAAAGGAAAAGAAGAGAAACTCCCCCCTAGTAGGGTGATGGCTGTTTGTGTAAGGTGGCGGCAACCGTAGCTCACGAGGGCGTCGCGGTAGTACTCAGGACCAGAGTGTTGCGTATGATCGTTTCTCCTGTTCATATCCACCGATGGCATGCATGCATTGAATTTGGAACCAAAGGGCTTACTGGTTTAGGGTTTGGAAAAGGGTTTGGAAAAAGAAGACAGCTAGGGTTTTTTGGAAAAAGCTCTCCTATTGAGAGAAAAAATTAATAAAAGGTTCACTTGCAAAAATTGAATTTGTGATTTCCATAGACGGCGCCAAATGATGAGGGTGAATTCTGGGACTGCTAAGCTGGAATCGATCTCAGCGGATCCAATTGACTTGGTAGAGCGTGGTAGGGTCTATCTACAGGGTAGAATGCACGTTAAGCTTGCAAAAAGTGTCCTTTGCTAAGACCCTTCGATGCTTGAGTTAGTATCTCGATCGAGATGAGGTCCAAAACAGGAAGACAGATTTTGGGTGGTTGAAGTGTTTAATGTGTTATTAATAAACATCATAAATAAATCTAGTATTTATGGTTGGTGAGAGAGCTTGATAAAAACCCTCTTTTGCCCCCAACTTAAGCTTAGATTGAATTACTAGAGAAAATGATAGTAGAGTCAGATTAGTTATTTGCTTGACAGGACTGCTTTGTGTGCTACGGTTGCAATTCACTGCTGGACAGCCCACAGTGGACTAGATTTGTCATGGATGGTGGAATCTGATGATGGAGTTCATTTAATGCTTGTCATAGCAAGTTACACTTTTCTGACTTAGCTATAAATGCTTGATAGTGACACATCTCGACCTCCAAATCAACCCAATCGGTTGATATGCTGTCGCTGAACCCAGTATGGTAAAACAGGCTCGACCACACAGGTCGAGCGACACCAAATTGAGGATGTGATGGAGCTGGCGTAGCGTCCTCCTGTTGGTATGACCTCGAATAGAATCGGGTCGAACATCTTGCAAAGCCAAAGGGAGGCCTTCCCTAACTCCGAGTGGCCAAAGTACTGTTCACATAGGTCGAATCAGGGTATATCGAACTGCCACATGGAGGTCGAACCCCATGCTACATAAAGTCTCCTGTAAGGTTTCCCTATGATTGGATAGTTCCATGATTTGTCCTAGACGTAGGCGTTCTAGGGAACTGGTTCTAGACACAAAGTCGACCGTGTCTACTTGTATGCTGGTTTGCCTCTCTCTCTCTAAGTGGCCATTTGAGGGTGAGGACTTGTGGAGGGATAAGGAAGTTATTTGTTTACAATTAGGAGTGATAAGAGTGAGAGATCCACCAAATACTACTTTTGTCATTTCTAATTGATTGATATTGGCTGTTGATTCATATTATTTGATCATATTGACTAATTTAGCATTCGAGCTCATTGATTGATTCAGCTAATGTTTATTGAAATTTTAAATCGAACTTGTTATCCATCTATTGATTGTTAACAGCTTTTGAATTTGTTATGGATACATCCATTGATTCTATTGATTTTTTGCCATACCTGTCCCTAGCCATAATTCTTTCTAAGTTAATGGACTTACGATAATATTTTACCATGTATAGGTGAATGAATTTCAGGAGTTAACATGGTTTGGGTGCTTATGGTTTTGTACTATATTGGTTTTAGTTGTAAACCTATGACGACAATTGTAATATTTTGGGTTTGTAGTTTATTTGAACTTGTAATGAAGACTTCTGTTTGAAGAGATTGGAATGAAATTGTAATGAATGATTATGTAATGAAAGTTTGATTTTACGAGAATGTTACGATTGTACTTTGAATTTTTTTAAGAATCCCCTCCCCATTGGTAGCGATTCTGACTTAGGAACGGATGTTCTAGGTTCGCGGGTCGTTACAATAATGGACTGAAAGATTGGGGCTTAATGTTTTATAAACTCAATGCAACTTTTCTAATTCTTTTATTTCTATTAACTCTAGGTCTAAAATTGGACTAATATCACCATGCTTGACTAGAGCAAAAAGATTCTCATAGGAAGTTATTTCCAAAAATGATCTCATCGTGCATATGAGGAAGATATAACAATTTTGGTATTCTAAAGATTCTTTTATCTTTAGTTGTCGTGACTTTAAATGACATGTCTTTTATTTTGTATTCCATTAGATTGGTTTTATTATTACCATTTTTAGAGGCAATCGGATTTTTCATCCTTTGACACTATTCCTTTAGGATGACATTTTGTTAACATACTAAAGATGTTGCTCCTATATCTATAAGAGCACGTAAGCTATAGGGTTTTATAGCTTAAGAATTCAAAAGTTATTTCTATATAACAGTATATTCTCTTATTTTGGTTATAAGAAAAGAAAACTATTTCAGAATTAAATTCCATTTGTTTCGCCTGATTGATTTTTGTTTTTCTAGTCTTCTACTGCCAGTTAGAACAGGAAATTGACCAATTTTCATTCCTATATGTTATGTTTCTTTCGAACTACTAGTTCTGTAACGCCCCGGGATCCTAGGGTATCCGATTCTAGGTCCGGGACATTACTCCACATATGGGTTAGGAATTACAACCT
>JACFYI010003736.1:112448-137838 GCA_014898755.1 Handroanthus guayacan
AGCTGGGCCACAGCGGACAATAATTGGGCGCGGGTTGTCGGACTGTTACATATCACTTGTGAGTTGATAGACAACTTTTCATGAGATTCGCAAGTCATTATAGATACCATCGATCTTGATATTCTAGTTTTGTATTCTCAAGACTATTGTACTTTGAATTCCTTTGTTTTGTATTGAGACAAAATAATCTGGCTTAACTTCGAACATTATTTCTCTGAAGACTAAATTGGATTTTATTCCTCCTAGTAGGGATTTGATAGGATCATGGAATCTTTGTACAATACAAAGTATTGGAAAGTCAATACCTACCCTAAACAATGAAGTAATGCTTGTTTGTATTATTCCTATGGGTATGAGCCTGACTTTGGGATATTGTTCCTTCAATGTTTTAACCTTGTTTGTCAAATATTTGAATTTCTATTTGACCATTTGATGTTGCCCTAGCTTTTGTAAGTCCTTCACACATTTCGAAATGTTCTGCTTGCCATGGTATAAACCTTGATTTTTTGAATAAATCTTCAATTTTTAGAATTTTATGTTTTCTAGTTTATTATTATTATTATTCTTATTATTATCTAACGTTAACTCTTATTTAATCGCATCACTAACCTGATTTGGCTCAATTCTTCATATGGAACTGACTTGAAACTTTCTTCTTGAGTTTCAACATTCATCATGAACACTTGTTCCTCTCTTTTGTCATCTAAGGACATAGACTCAATTTCATATACAATTTCTTCATCCTCAGATATTTCTTCTCCTAAACATATTTCTAACTCATTTTCTTCTAAAAGTTTTATACCCTTTGTTTTTTTTTCTAGGAGATTCAGGGGCTATGTGTCCCTTTTTATTATAGAATAGAACTAATATGTACAATTTTTTTTTTTTTTAACTTTATAGATTTTCTTCTATTGCTTTTCCTAGCATATCTTTTGTTGGAGGAAATTTTGGGTTTGTTTTTGTTTTTCTTTAATTTTCTGAATCTAAATTGTTTATCTTTCTTCTTATATGGTACATTATTGTGCATCCTATTTTTTGAGTTTCTCTAAGAATTTTATCACAACATTTCTGGCCTTCATTGGTTTTAGGCTTTTAGCTAATTTTGTTTTGATTTGTTTGTAGGCTTTTCTTTGCAAACAATGTAGTTATTATTTTATAACTAAAAGAACTCCTATATCCTAATGTACCTCTGGCTTGTAATTTTTCAATATACTCTAGATATTGTTTTTAACATCATTCGTCCCATGGAGTTGGGAGCTTATAAAAAATTTGGTCTAGCAATTTGCAATTTCACTAGACTTAAGCATCTAAAAATACTTCTGGTAAAGTTTGGCAAAATTTATATACTTACAAATATGGCATAACTTCATTTTAGTTAAAGCATATTTTATTTCTTTGTAATAAGTGTCGAAATTTTTTATTCCAAAAATATTCTTTTATTAATGTGGCAAAATCCTATAGAATAGTTCCTAAATCGGGTTTTTTTAATAACTGAGCTTTTTCTAGGATTCTTCCAAAGCTTTTAACCAATTTAACACATCTCCTTGTAAAGTTCCCGCAATATGATCTAAGGATTTTTCTTTTATCCATGTTTCTTGGTAGTTGCTTACTACAAAGGTCAAGGATTTATCGATTATTCTTTCATAATCTTTTGGATGATCATCCTTAAAACGTAGGTATGTTCCGTGGATATCTATGCCATTTTTATGTGATTCTTCTTTGTCAAAAAAGGTTGTAATTTTCTTCTTTAAATTTTATTTCTTCTTTAAATTTTATTTCTTCTGTATTTGAAGATTCTTCTTCTCTTGCCAGTCATTTATCTGGATGTATATCTTCACTTTCAAAAATTTTATATAGTTTTTTTATCATTTTCAGAATCTAAATTATTTTATTCAGAATTAGAATTCACTACACTTGTTGCATAAAATTCTTCAGTTTCCAAATTTTCATCTTTTCTATCTATGTTTAAGACATATTCAAATTCTTGAAAAATATTTTCATGTTGATCATTAAAGGATTGTATCTGGATTGGATACTTTATTGTTTTATTTGTATTATCTATATTCTTATATCTTGTTCTCTAATATTTAATTATTTCTTGTATGCTTAGACATCAACCTATCTTTTCCCTTTTTCTATTTTTACTGTGAAGACATGTTTTGAAATTTTCTAGCACCTTTAAATATAGTTGTTTTAGCTGTGACTACTTTTCTTTAGAAACATCTTTTTTTTTATTTTCGATAATTTTTTAGGACTTGAATCTGTTTAATAATATCATAATTTTGTTTTTTCAATGGGACTTAGTCTCCGGTAATCCTTTTTTTTTTTTTTAAGGTACATCAATGTTTTCAATTCTACCTATTTTTAGTAAATCCTTATTTAAATCACTAGTCATATTATACGAACTGCTAGTTATATCAATTAAATAATTTATGGCTTTACTCATGTTTGAGTTACAGTTTTCACCTTCTACTATATATAATATATGCCTGCAATTTCCTTTAAGAGAATTTCCTAAACAAATTAATTAGACTTTTGGTTCCAAATTTTGTCTATAATAGTTTATCCTCCATATATAGAGGACCTTACTTTAAAGCTCGAGTCTAATTTATTATATCCAGAACACCACACTAGCAAGAAAAATCAATTATCGAGACCTAACTTTTCAACACTAAAAATCCCTTAGCTTAAAAACAACTTCTTGAACCAAAATCTACTTGAGAGTAGGAGTTTCTGAGTTAAAGGGACTCAGTGGCAAATGTTTGGGGCAAAATTACAAAACTCAATTTACTACAAGGGGTGTTGAAGACACCCTAGCATCTAGAAATTCCTATTAAAATTCTAATGATGTTTAAACCTTGTATAAATCTAACTTTTTAATTGGTTGTGGCCTTCATAAGGTTAAAACTTTATTAGGCTTTAACATGCCTAATTCTATAATTTTTATTACACAAAGACAATCGATAACTATATTATATTTTTCTAAATTTCAAAAAAAAAAAAAATACAAAAAAACAAACACACAACATAACATAACATGATTATAAGTAGGCTTGTCAAAGGGTAAGGTATTACCCTACCCATACCCAAAGAAAAGAGGTAGAGATCTATACCCATACCCATACCCTACCTATACCCATTGAAAATATTCCAATGGGTATGGGCAGGGTCCATACCCATAACTTACCCATAGGTACGAGTATAGTCTATACCCATACCCAAAGATTATTCATATATAATAATATTCAAATTTTATTAATTATTAATTAATGTAAAATTATTACTATCAAGATGAAATGTATATTAATAAATGTATGTGTAAACTGAATGCATAGAAACTTAAGAATATATATATATATATTAATTTTTGTGCAACAAATATACTAATTTTTTTCAATTATATATTTGTTTGGTTTGAATATTTTTAGTTGTAAACTTGCATTAATTAATTATTTATTTGTTCTATTTGAATATTTTTGTATTAAATTAAAACATGTTCATTTTACATTTTTTTCACATAAAAGTAGTAAATTTAAACTAGCAATCGACAAAATGCAGAAGCAAATTTAGCAGTAATAATTCCAGCAGAAGAGGTAATTTCGAACAAAAAATTACTTTTATTGGGAATTTTTTAGAGGGTATGCCATACATGCTTGGAAAGTTCAATGAGTCTAATTTCAAACAAAAAAAATCGGTTCCCAAAAAGAAGGCTTGTAGAATAAGTTATGGCTTTATTATTAGAAGATGCCAGTGAGGCTGTTTGGTTAAGAATATGAATATTTGAAAAAATATGAATGATCAATGATAATTTCATATAGGCCTGTCAAAAATATTCGAATGTCTATTTGACCATCTGTATCTATATTTCAAATTAGCGAATATGCATCTGTATTTCAAATTTGCGAATATTATTCATATCCAAAAATAGTCGGATATTCCGTATCCATATCCATTGCCTAAAATTTCGGATATGGATATGGTTGTATCCATATCGAAATATTTGCATTGAAAAATTATTCCCATTTTCATAGAATTTTTAGATATAGTTATTTATATAAATAATATAATGTATAGGTATTAAATTATATATAAAAATAAAATTATAAATTATATGTTATATATTAAAACTTTCGGCTATCCTAGAATATTTGAAATGATTTTATTCATGAACTTTAGTTTTTAGGCATTAATATAACAAATTCAGATATATGAAGTAACAAATTCAAATGTAGTATAAAGATTGAGAATAATGGATACAATATCTCGATATTATATTTGCATCCTAACTATTAAAACGGATATCAGATATTCAAATATCCGATCGATATCCGAGGATATAGATATGAATATTTATTTTCAATATTGATAAAAATTGAATCAACATTCGAATATTCGAATTGACATGCCTACTTTCATAAACCCAATGGTTTTTAGGTACAATAGGGTAGGACCCAATGGGTATTAATATTATAGGGTGGAGTCTTAATACCCATTGAGTAGGGTAGAGTATAGGATTTTGTTATATGGATATTTTAAGGTATGGGTATGAGTAGAGTAATACTCTACCCATTTACAAGCCTAATTATAAGTTAAAGTAAACATATGCGCATTAGAAGAAGATACGTCCTCCGTAGAATAGAACATTATTTTCGAGTAATAAAGTTAATTAATATAAAATGTATATAAGTGGTATAAATAATTAAACATAAATTATAAGAATAATTACCTCAACACCGTCCAAAAGTTTGGTATAATTACCAGAACACCCCTTGAGGTTTGAATAATTATCATTATACACTCTGAGATTTGGATAATTACTATTACACCGTCTAAAAATTCTAAATATTACAAGTAGGCCTCCTGGATAAGGGGCATATAACTGTAATATATGTATAAGTTAAGAAGGAGTAATTGTAATTATGGATTAGCTGAACTGTATAATGGGGGTGTAATAGTAATTTTTCAGACCCTGAGGGTGTTTTGGTAGGTATCCCTAAATTATATAATATAATTAAATTACATAAGCCAGCCTAATGAACATTATAAGCTTTTGTAAAAGTATTTGCCTAGTCTTTTTAATTAAATAGGCTTTTCTTTAAAAGCCTTAATCTGATCCACTTGTTAAATAGGCCAAGCCAAGCTATGCTTCATGTTGGTAGGTTAAGCCGTAGACTCCTAATGGCCGGCCTAGCCTATTCCCATCCCTAACTTTGACATTAGTTGGATTTCAGTTCAACATTAGATTTTGAATTGCCAACTCCGGGTGTTCAAATTCAAACCCAAATTGATCAAAATCGATTATGGAATTCAAACCAAATAAAAAATTAATGAAAAGTGATTATTTTCTAATTAGTTGGGATTTAATTTTTAAATAATCAGGCGGTTTGATGAGGATCGCAAGTTGAATTTAAAAATCAATTGAAATCTTTTTTTTTTTTTTAAGTCATGCAAATTTAAAAGTGTCAAAAATCAACCAAACTCACCCACTAGATTATAAATCATTTGAAAAAAAAAAAAGAAAATTGGGTTTAGAAATTTTTGAGGTAAGGTCAAATTAGGTCGACCAAAAAAGTAATCTACAAAAAGAAAATCAGGTCAGGTTGACTCAAACCCGACAACTCTAAAATAGAAATCAAAGAATCCATGGCTTGATCTAATTCGAACCCCCTGACACAACTAAATAAATTTACTATATATATATGCAACACCCTACATTTTTAATTTTGGAAAAAGGGTTTAAATGAAAAATTTTATAAAGTATTGAAAATAAAATATGATTGATAAAAGTTTAGGGGCTGAAAAGTGTTTAAAATGGACTTGATCGATCCAAATTCAGAATATCAGGGCAAAATTAAAAGAATAAAAAAGTTTGGGGGTTACAAAGTAATAAGAAAATTGTTGGCGAAGTTGTAATTAATGGAGCAATCTCACTTCTCATTTATTACATTCCACCTCATCACTTTTTGGCAAGTTTTGATAGGAACAAACACTATCATTTTAACCACTCTTGATAGGAACAATACATTAGTAAATTTGGTCAAATCCCATTCATCCACCTTATCTTTTCTTCCTTTCAATTTAACCCTTAATCCACTATTTCTTTATAATTTAGTCCCTAATCCAAATTGATAAATAAGATAAAAATTCTTGCAATTTCTTCCACACACCCGAATATACACTCTTTCGCTCGGGTTGCAGTGCCCTGGGATCCAAGAACGACCGTCCCTGAGCCGACAATACTACCATTGTAACACCCTGAAAATTTTCTCAATATAAAACTTATCTTTCGTTTTATAAATGATAAATCGATTTTGAAATCGTGAAAATCATTTTAACTTTGAAATAAATTTCTTGCATTCGAAATTTTTTTCTTAGCATTCGAAACTATGTTTCCGCACCGTTTGGGCCCAAAACGAGCCCAATTCTTGGCCCAAATCACACCCAATTTTTCATCCAACAATTAAGGCCCAAAATTAATAATTTTCAAACAAAAAAAAATAGAAAAAGGGGAAAAACATGACTGATCTGTAGCCATGCTTAGGAAAGGATTTGATCACCAAATTCCAACCAACTACACCCATGGCATGGCTCCAAGCATGTCCACCCAACAACCTTGGCCAAATTTATAAAGTAGCCCCTTCAACTCCTAATTTTGCTAAGAAGTCCTTGGTTGAACTCTATAAATAGGAAGGCCAATGGAAATTGGGTTTTCTTCTACCTCACTTATAAGTTTCCATAAATATATAAATACACTCATAAATTTATGTTCAAAGAAAATCATTCCTAAGTCCAATAACTCTATCATCAAAGCATTTTACAAAGGGAAAAATTGAAGGGAGCTCACTCTCAAGTGTATTGGTAAGAGAGAAGTATAGAAATTTTCAGTTTATAGTTCATTTGGTGATTTAGGTGTTATTGGTGCATTAGCCTAAAATATGTTGTGTTTAATCTTATTTTAGGTAATTTGTCTATAGTCTTGGAATCATCTAACCCCTAACCGAAAAGGAGACTTAGGACTGAGGTAAGTTTCATGGTTTCATCACTTCTTGGTTGATCTTATGCTCCAATATTCGAAAAAACCCATGTTGGCATGCTTTAATTGCAAGTTTGAGCTTATCTATGTTGAATTTGATGGTTTTTTGTGCTCCTAAGCTCAATATTCTTGAAATTATATTCCTTGAATCCTTAAGCATGCTTGTTATCATCATTGTAACCTTAGAATGGATTTGGATCGTGGACGATGGAGAACTCGAATAAAACCTAAAGAAAATCAATTTTTAAGCATGACTATGCTTCTTTTTCATAAAACTTGAAAATTGTAGAATATTTCCTTGAAACTTGGATTTTGTAAGATTATATTTCAAAAGGAATATCTAAAAAATATGATTTTTTATGAAAATTATGGTTTTATAACATATTTTCTCCAAAATGCGTAAAACTAGATTTTAAATTTAAAAATTAGAAAACTCAATGATGAGTAGTACAAACTATGTCTAGTTTCTTCACAAATCATCCTCTGCTATTATAAGGTCTTCAAAAATAAAAAAAAAAAATTGCTGAGCTCTTAAGCGCCCATTTTGGGCGCCCAAGTGCCCAAGTTAGTGGCTTCGGCAATTGTTTGGGCATTCGAGCGCCCAAATGCATGCCCCAACGCTCGAGTCCACAGAGTTTGGTGCCGTTTGCATGCCTATTTTAGCGCTCAAGCTCCCAAACCCGTAGGGAAAAATACTATTTCAGCGCTCAAGCACCCATTGCAGCGTCAGAACTTCATCGTTTTTACTTTGTTCATCGATCTCGAACCTTTATTTCACTTCTTTGAACCCTTTTAAAGTTTGAAACAGCTTTTTCGTAGTCCATGGTCTAATGTCTAATTCGATCGTTAAACCTATTTAATAATCGAATCTATTTTCTTTGAATTCGTTCGATATGAGTATATGTAATTGATTGAGCCCTATAAGTTTGTTTATGTTCGTATATTCGCTCTAAACCTATATGCATGATATGTTGGGCCCTGGATAATTCTTAGGTGATTTAAATTGGGCAATGTTGAATTGTCGATTCGAACTCCTGAGAATTCCTGTCTGTTGGGTAGCCCGGAGGAGTTCTAGAGTTAGGATTCCAAACGGCTATTCGAGGCACGCGGTCAGCTGTGCTTCAAAATATGTGTGTGCTGCTCGAGTGGCCACTCGAGTTAGCAATTTGGAGGGATAAGACATATATATGTTTTGTTGGAGTTATAAGGGTAACAGACCCACCAAACGTTAGTTTCAGCCATATATAAGATTAACATGAATGTGATATTATTTCCAGCTATTCATTTTGTTTGATTGTCTTTATAATTTCATTTGTTGCAAATCACATTTATGCTTGATTTTTTGTCATGATCATTGTTGGCTTCTTGCTTCCTTTGTTATATCCCTTCGTCTTTCCTATGCCATGAACTTGCTAGGTCAGTGGACTCATGACTTCAAATTACCATGTAAGAAATTGACTTGATGAATTGGGATTATGAAGAGCTCAAATAGCATTTGGCATTTTGACTTATGTAGTTGACCATGTATAAGCTTAGTTGAACTTGTGAGATTTTAAGTGCGATTAGTTGCATTTTGTTGAACTCATGATGTATCTTGGAAAAATTTTAGTTATGAATTATGAGATGCTTGAGTTGTTAAGTTATGAATGCCTTGTGAATTTTTTATTTACGGTTATTAGTTAGCTTTCCGTTCGAGAGTAGCGTCTCAGACCCAGGGGCGGATGCTCTAGAAATCCATGGCATTACAGGCGGTATCAGAACCTAGGATAGGAAACCTTGAAAGTATAGACTGGTAGTACTTTGCCTTTTCGTTTCCCTTCCACTACTAACTTTATTTGTTCTTTTCGGTGACGTAAAGATGGACAAATGAATGAATGAAGTTAAAAAATATTCCTTGACTTGAATTTTGGAGAATTGATTGTGATAAGATTAATGCAACTATGCACTATATTCGTGCCTTCACGAAACGAGTGAATTAACTCCCTATGTACGTCTTGGATTGAACTTTTGATATATGACCGTTATACGATTCATTCGTTAATACGCATGAATTTAGGCCTTCTTAAAATGAGAAAACTTCACAATGATTTCTTAAGTTGGAGACTTAGAATTTTACCATGTGCGTAACACAATTAAGTCTCGTCATACAATTCAAGACATCAAGAACTCCTGTTAAGATTATTCTTGCATTTTTTAGACTAACATGGATTCACAAGAAAACCCATCACAAGGAAACACGTCTCAAGGAAACCCGTCTCAAAATGAGCTAACTAGAAAATGAGGGAGACCTCGTCGGGTATTGTTCGAAGAACTTCGAGCACCCGAAACACCCCATACCATGGATAACTCTATACCCCGACGGCCAATTCGAGATCCTTCATCTCCTGCATGCCGTGAGCCCCGTCATCACACACCTCCTAGAAATGAGCCCACGGCAGACCAACTCCTTACACTCTTATGACAAGTTCTAAATTAAAGCCAATAACAAAATAATCAGAGGCTCGGACAGGAGGAGGAAGCTGATGACAAAACGTTAGCAAGATTTCCGAAACTTAATCCTCCTAGGTTCGATGGTGAACCTGACAATCAGAAAGAGAAATCTTGGCTTGCTGCAAAATATAAGCATTTTAAAGTACTAAACTACACTGATGCTCAGAGGGTAAAGTATGCCACCTACCTGTTTGAGGGCACTGCAAGTCATTGGTGGTCTATAGTGGAAAAAAGTGGGAAAGAAATGGAGTGAATGGAACTTGGGAAGATTTTAAGAATGAGTTCTTAAAAAAGTACATCCCACAAGTGGTTAGGGATCAGAGAGAAAAGGAATTCATGAGGTTCATACTTCCGTGGGCATTATGAGAATAGGGTAAGGTACCCTAGATGCCTTGTGGTTATAGATAATCAGAATTTTAGTGCTGGCTTGATTGAACTGCCAATCCAAGACTATGACCTTATTTTAGAAGTGGATTGGCTTTATCAGCATCAGGTTTTAGTTGACTGTTTCGCTAAAACAATCAAGCTAGGTACTGGAGTTAGAGTAAGTACTAGAAGCACACTCAGAAATGATGGTATACCTATCATTCTGCATTAAAGGGCAGAAAATTTATCAGGAAAGGGGGACAAGGATTCCTGGCCTACTTGACCAATAAACCTCAGGATAGGATTGAACTGAAAGATGTTAAAGTGATGAATGAATTTCCTGAGGCATTTCCCGAAAAATTGAATTTGTTACCCCAAATCGCGAAATTGAGTTTGTGATCGAAACTATTTCTTGGGATAATGCCATTCTCGAAAACCTTTACAGAATGACACCAACAGAATTGAAGGAGTTGAAAGAACAATTACTAGAACTGCTGGAAAAAAATTTCATACGGCCGAGCTCTTCACCTTGGGGAGCTCCAGTCCTGTTTGTAAAGAAGAATCATGGGTCATTAAGAATTTGTATTAATTTCAGAGAGCTAAATAAAGTGACCATAAAGAATAAATACCCCTTACCCCACATTGATGAATTGTTTGACCATCCTTAGGGGACTACTGTATATTCTAAGTTAGATTTAACATAGGAATATTACCAGTTAAAGATACGGGAAGCAGATATTCCAAAAATTGCATTTAACTCCCGTTATGAGCATTTTGAGTCTGTAGTGATGCCCTTTGGATTAACAAATAATCCTGCAATATTTATGGATTTGATGCATCAAGTGTTTCGTCCATACCTCGATTGCTTTGTAGTAATATTCATAAATAATATTTTGGTCTATTCGAAGTCAGAAGAGGAGCATGAAGGATAATTACAACTTGTCCTTCAAACTTTAAAGGAGTATAAGTTATATGCCCAATTCAACAAATATGAATTTTGGCTAAAGAGAGTGACATTTCTGGGCTATATAATATCTCAGAATGGACTTGAAGTGAACCCAGAAAAGGTCGAGATAGTTCTCAACTGTAAAAAATAGTAAATCTGAGTATTTACTCAGAATTGTCCAGTGAAACATTGAAAGCTCAAGGAGAAGATGATTGAGTCCAAAAACTAAAAGTCGAGATAAGACCCGATTTCAGAATCGATACGGATGGGTTATTATGATTTAGAAATTGGGTATGTATTCCTGCATTGATGAGAGAAAGAGTGCTATCTGTAGCACATCAAACTAAGTTTTCGGTGCATCCTGGAGGAACGAAAATATATAGAGATCTAAAATGGAAGTTCTAGTGGGAAGGAATGAAGAAGGACGTAGCTGCGTATATTCAAAAACGTCTGACCTACCAACTGGTGAAAGTGGAGCACCAGCGACCGTTTGGAAAATTATAACCGCTCTCAATACCAAGTTGGAAATGGGACCAGATTACCTCTTCACTGGAATTCATTACGTATTCCATGTCTCTTAGTTACGGAAATACTATCCCGATCCCTCACACATCATTAAGCACTTTGACGTTCCTCTTCATAGTGACCTTACGTATGTAGAACAATCGGTTCGTATATTAGATTTTAGGTTCGTAAGCTTCGGAATCGTAGTATACCCCAAGTTAAGGTACTTTGAAGAAATCAGAAAGTAGAAGAAGCTACTTGGGAATGTAAGGATGAAATACGGGACAAGTATCCTCACCTAATCGAATAAGGTAAGAATTTGGGGACCAGATTCTCTTAAGGGGGGAGAGTGTAACACCCTGAAAATTTTTCCAGTATAAAACTTACCTTTCGTTTTATAAATGATAAATCGATTTAGAAATCACGAAAATCGTTTTAACTTTGAAATAAATTTCTTACATTCAAAAATTTTTTCTAAACATTTGAAACTATGTTTCCGCACCGTTTGGGCCCAAAACAAGCCCAATTCTTGGCCCAAATCACACCCAATTTTCATCCAACAATTAAGGCCCAAAATTAATAATTCAAACAAAAAAAAAATAGAAAAAGGGGAAAACAATGGCTGATCTGCAGCCATGCTTAGGAAAGGATTTGATCATCAAATTCCAACCAATTACACCTCATGGCATGGCTCCAAGCATGGCCACCCAACAACCTTGGCCAAATTTATAAAGTAGCCCCTTCAACTCCTAATTTTGCTAAGAAGTCCTTGGTTGAACTCTATAAATAGGATGGCCAATGGAAATTGGTTTTTCTTTTACCTCGCTTATAAGTTTTCACAAATATATAAATACACTCATATATTTATGTTCAAAGAAAATCATTCCTAGGTCCAATAACTCTATCATCAAAGCATTTTACAAAGGAAAAAATTGAAGGGAGCTCACTCTCAAGTATATTGGTAAGAGGGGAGTATAGAAATTTGGAGTTTATAGTTTATTTGGTGATTTAGATGTTATTGGTGCATTAGCCTAAAATATGTTGTGTTTAATCTTGTTTTAGGTAATTTATCTATAGTCTTAGAATAATCTAACCCCTAACAGAAAAGGAGACTTAGGACCGAGGTAAGTTTCATGGTTTCCTCACTTCTTGGTTGATCTTATGCTCCAATATCCGAAAAACCCCATGTTGGCATGCTTTAATTGCAAGTTTGAGCTTATCTATGTTGAATTTGATGATTTGTTATGCTCGTAAGCTCAATATTCTTGAAATGATATTCCTTGAACCCTTAAGTATGTTTGTTTTCATCATTGTAATCTTAGAATGGATTTGGATCGTGGACGATGGAGAACTCAAATGAAAGGTAAAGAAAATTGGTTTTTAACAGTGACTATGTTTTTTTTTCATAAAACTTGAAAATTGTAGAATATTTCCTTGAAACTTTGATTTTGTAAGATTATATTTCAAAAGGAATCTCTGAAAAATCTGATTTTTATAAAAATTATGGTTTTATAACATATTTTCTCCAAAATGCGTAAAACTAGAGTTTAAACTTAAAAATTAGAAAACTTAATGATGAGTAGTACAAACTATGTCTAGTTTCTTCACAAATCATCCTTTGCTATTATAAGGTTTAAAAAAAAAAAAAATTTGCCAAGCGCTTAAGCACCCATTTTGGGCGCCCAAGTGCCTAAGTTAGTGGCTTCGGCCACTGTTTGGAGCGCCCAAATGTGGGCCCGAGTGCTCGAGTCTAGAGAGTTTGGTGCCATTTGAGCGTCTGAGTGCTCGTTTTAGTGCTCAAACGCCCAAACCCATAGCAAAAAATACAATTTTGGCGCTCGAGCACCCATACAAGCGCTCAAGCGCCCATTCCAGCATCGGAACTTCTTCATTTTTACTTCGTTCTTCGATCTTGAACCTATATTTCACTTCTTTGAACTCTTTTAAGGTTTGAAATGACTTTTTCGCAGTCCATGGTCTAATGTCCAATTCGATCGTTGAACCTATTTGTTAATCGAATCTATTTTTCTTGAATCCGTTCGATATGAGCATATGTAATTGATTGAGCCCTATAAGTTTGTTTATGTTCATATATTTGCTCTAAACTTATATGCATGATATGTTGGGCCCTGGGTAATTCTTAGGTGATTTGAATTGGGCAATGTTGGATTGTCAATTCGAACTCTTGAGAATTCCTGTCTGTTGGGTAGCCCGGAGGAGTCCTAGAGTTAGGATTCCAAATGGCTATTCGAGGCACGCGGTCAGTCGTCCTTTAAAATATGTGTGTGCTGCATGAGTGGCCACTCGAGTAAGCAATTTGGAGGGATAAGGCATATATATGTTTTGTTGGAGTTATAAGGGTAACAGACCGACCAAACGTTAGTTTCAGCTATATATAAGATTAACATGAATGTGATATTATTTCCACCTATTCATTTCATTTGATTGTCTTTATAATTTCATTTTTTGCAAATCACATTCATGCTTGATTTTTTGTCATGATCATTGTTGGCTTCTTGCTTCCTTTGTTATATCCCTTCGTCTTTCCTATGCCATGAACTTGCCAGGTCAGTAGACTCATGACTTCAAATTACCATGTAGGAAATTGACTTGATGAATTGGGATTATGAAGAGCTCAAATAGCATTTGGCATTTTGACTTATGTATTTGATCATGTATAAGCTTAGTCGAACTTGCAAGAATTTAAGTGCGATTAGTTGTATTTTGTGGAACTCATGATGTATCTTGGAAAAATTTTAGTTATGAATTATGAGATGTTTGAATTGTTAAGTTATGAATGCCTTGCGAATTTTCTATTTACGGTTATTATTTAGCTTTCCATTCGAGAGTAGCATCCCGGACCTAGGGGCAGATGCTCTAGAAATCCGTGGCGTTACAACTGTGGACAGACAAACCTCTAGTGGAGCAACAAACATACAATAGGGCAATACTTAAACAAACACTACAACATACATTTATACCTAGGTTTCTAAACCATTACATAACATGTGTCGTCATTACAACTTCAACTAAACAAGTTATATTTATACAAAATTTCCATAAACTATTGTTCTAGTGGCTACAAGCCACCCACTAAGAAACCTATCTATTACAAGCCAAACACAAACCTTTAACCTCAAGCGTACATCTCTATCATTTACAATAAACAAAAATACAAAGCATATTCGCATAATTATAACCAACTAGCTTCCAATTTATTCACCTACACATGGTAAAATAATTAAATAAGTCCACTGATTTAGTAAGAATCATAACTATAGAATGGCGAAGAACAAGGAATCCAATAAAAGAGTAAAGAGGCAACAAGCTTAACAATGAAATAGAATATGCCAATGATTGCAATTATCTCACAAGCAATCTAAATGAATAGCTCAGCAAAAGCATAAACAATAGCTCGACAAGAGCATAAACAGTAGCTCGGCAAGAGCATAAACGAGTTTAATCACAATAACAAATAACACAATTGTATGGCAAAGGCAGAACTAATATTTGGTGGATCGTCACCCTTGTAACTTCATAACAATATATAATCCTTATCCCTCCATAGGTCCCACACTCGAGATGGTGACCCAATCATGTAGTCTGACAAAAATGTCGACTGTCCGCATGCCACAGGCTAGTCCTCGAAAAATCTATCCCAGGTTACCTCGAAACTACCTAAACGATTAGGAAACTATTCAAGGGATAACCGTCGGCCCGATGCCACCCAGCATCCCTCCTGGAGTTTCCTGCGGGCCCATAAACAATCACACGATAGGTTTTGTAATTGATAAGAGTTGTCCAAGTTAGGATATTTGAAGTTCAAACAAGATTCGGGCACAATCAATTGTTTCGGATCGAATTCAAGACACATAAATTATATATTCGGACATGGGAGAACTTAATTGAGTGAAATACGGACTTAAAAAGGCAAAACGAATCAAAATTATGTTAAAAAATATTCTGGATTAGGTGCCACCGTGGACCAAAGAGGGCGCGGACGCGCCCGGAGTGGCCCAAAGCGCCCAAAATTGGGAGCGGTCGCATCATACGATTTTTTCAATTTTTAAATCTTTTTTTTCCTGAACTCCTTAATATATCAGACCTCCAAAAATATAAAAATTAGCATTAGTTTGTTCTAGTCATCATTGAGATTTTTAATTTTTATGTTTTAAAGAAATTTTGGCAAAAATACCAATTTTGGTGTTCTTTAACTATCAAGTTGTTTAAGCCTCTTCTTGTCTATGATTTCTACTCCAACAAGTCTCCAAGATAATTAAGAGAACAATAGCATGAAGTAAGGCTAAGGGTTCAATAGAATTAAGTGTCCCAAAATAAGGAAATCCTATGATATTTCATCAACATAATTCATCCAATTCAAGAAGTAAAATAAACTAATTCAAGTTCCAATCCATAGCAAGTATTTAAGGGAGAAAATAGCTATGATCCTTATTTTATAAGCCAATCCAAAAGTTGATAATATTTGTTCGCACCTCAATCACAACCTATGGAAATCAAAATCATAGGTGTTTATACCATATTCTTCATATCTATGTAGATAATATAACATATAACAACTAGAATTTCTATTTTACCAAGTGAGCAACCTTACTTTCCCCTTCCTTGATTTAATCTTAAGTTGAAATTGCTGTTTGAAAGTTGAAGTTCTTTAAAATGGAAGACAAGATAAAAGAGAAATGGTCTTGCAAACTTTTTTCTTGTTTCTCTCTCTCTCTTTTTTCTTTCTTTCTCTCTTCTCTCTTTTTTTTCCTTCTCTTTTCGGACAAAGCAAGAAGAATTGCAAGCATGATAATGGTATTATAGAAGACAAGTTGGGGGGATTCATTTGTCAATTTTAAATTTGATGAAAGGTGTCAAGTAGCTGTGGATTGTAGCTCATTAGCATAATGATGTCATAAGCTTGGTTGAAGATTAATTCTCACATTTAAAAATCAAATATCTTTGGCTATAGTGTGTGTGTGTGTGTGCGTGTGCGTGCCGAATATGTGTGTGTATATATATGTATGTATTTTGATTTTATTTGTAGTATAATTTAGTGTATAATATATGATATGTTAAGGTAAGTTTTAGGCTGAATTTTGGCTATAAATTTAAACTAAAACTTATTTCTTTAGGCCAAAATAATGTGCATAATAAATTTTTGGAAATGATAAAATATTTCTAATTAAGAGAAAATTCTCAAATCGGCAAAATATCGGTTATCGATTAGGATTTTTCTCAAAAACTTCTATCGATTAATTTAGGAAAAATTTTTGTTTAGAATTTAATTAGAGATATTTTCTCATTTTTTAAACTTTAATTAGGAAAAATTTTGGGTTGTTACACGGGTACGTCACTAACCCTACAATGCCTTCAACTTTCAAAGCTTCAAAACCTATCTTTCATTTATCAAATCAGCCATTATAATATACCGTTAGAAATCTCTTCAAGTGTACATAATTTTAGGATCAAGAATTACTAAAACATATGGAGCAAAGCATCCGAAAATGCCGGGAGAATCCATCCTTCCATGGCTGCCAAGAAATAAGTGCAATAACAGAGGTGTTTTAAAAACGGGTATAGAGGTGCTGAGAAACAGGGGCAGTAGCAGGGATCGTTGGATCGTTAATCGGAAGCCACTATTGGAAAGCTTGTCGAATTAACATGCCTATAGAGGTAAAATTCATAGTTAAACTTATTAGAATATATTCAAAAATTAGTTGTGAATCCGATCATTCGGAAATAGAATTATAAACTTTGAGTGTTGAACTTTGTGACTTACATTCTTATATCAACTCCAACCTTTAAGCCCCATTAAGTGTGTTTTTGATGAGATCTTGATGAATATTGTTTAAGTGTATGAACGAGTTGAGAATTATTTAGATTTAAATTACATAAGAAATAATTTGAGAAGAAGGATACATTAGGATAAAGAAGTTATGAAAATTAGTTGATTGAGAAAAGAATATTGAACGATCTTGGAGGATAAAACAACCAATAATCAAGTTAGTAATTTCTAAGGGTTAATCCAAAAGTTAATAGGATTTTCCGAATTCTTGGACATAAGTATATTTACTTGATCGAGTTACGAATATCGGATTTTGTATAATTTAGGTGATGAGGAAAATCAATCATCATGATATGCAAGGACTTCATGATTATAGCTATCCCTACCTTTGGTTTGGCAAATGATTTTGATTCCTTTAGTAATTTATTGAACATCTTTGCTAATATCATGATTCTGAACATTTTGAACTTGATCCTAATCTATTTTCTCATTGAGATTCATGGATTAAAACATCATTAAAAACTATCAATTATTCTTTGTCATCTTAAAAATTCTTTTTACTTGATAATTGCTATTTTAAAAATTACCCTTTTAAAATTTTTTTGTCATTTAATAAAGATTTCTAACTTGTTTTCTCTAGTTTTGAGCTCCTTTTGCCTTACTTTATCCAAAATTCACTCTAAATGATGTTTTGGACTTAATGTGATGTTTTAAATATCCATGAATCGAATTGTTATTTCAGTTTGAATCGAATGATTATGTCCGATATTGACCTTGATTAACTATTGTCTAAATTGGACAATTGATATTGCCATGATCCTTCGTGAACATTTAAAAATAAAAATATTATTGGGCTTGAGAGCTACTGGTGAGAATGCTAGGCTGTATTGGACGGTCAGCCTCCTGCATGATTTTGCTATTTTTGGACGGTTTCACCATTGTCTGGAGGTAGGGTTTCCAGGGGACTGGTTCATAACACGCGGTTGGCCATGCACATTGTTAAATGATCCCTACGAGTTGCCACTTGAGGGATAAGGGAAAATATAAATATGTGGGGTGATAAGGGTGATAGATCCACCAGAGAGCTTATTCGGCCTTATGAACATCGCATTTATTATTGTGTTAATTATTAAACCTCTTGAACTTAGATTCTATCATCATTATTTATAAAATTATCTCTCAATCTTTATGTTCCTTTGCCTTAAACATCCTGCCCTAGCTATAATCTCTTATTAAGTTATTCGAACTTGCTATTTATCTTATCATGTGTAGGTAATTAAGTTTGGAAGTTTTCATTTAAGGACTTGGATATGATTTTAGTTATTAGCCTTTTTTTTATTACTTATTTTGGATTAGATTGTATCTTTTGATAGTATTAGATTTTGTAAGTTTGAGATCATATGTAACATTGGAAATTTTGAGCTAAAGATGAATAAAGAATTTGATTTTGGATTTTCTTAGTATTCTTGTGTTTGAGGTTTCAGTTTTAAAACTCCTTCTCTCAGTAACGACTCAGTCTAGGGCCAGATTCCTTAGGTGCGGGATGTTACAAGTGATATAAGAGCTTTTCGTTTCTTTGGAAAGGAAGCCCAACCTGCACCGAAAAAAGATCTATAGAATATAAAACTTAACTTGTATAAGAAGAATGTACCGAATTAAGTTAATGATTATTTAGTATAGTGGGTAATGCTTAAATATATTGAATTGCAATTGGGGAGGCTACCAATTCGTGAACCATTATATTTATGTGTTAATCATTCAACTTTAGATTGGTAATGTAGGTGTGACATTCTTATGTTATTTGAGTTGCTTTAGATTGAAGGATGATAAGAAAAAATTATGATAGGCTATGTAAGTATAGAAGGATAGTGAGAACTATGTGAAGTATTATCCCTATAATGGTGATGAGATGTGATAAAATGGATGGAAGACTTATAATCTTATTTGAATTTATATTTGGATATAGGACCCTAGAAGAAACAAAAGGTATTGAGAATTAAGGACCGTGGATGGAATTGACATAAGCTTCAACAATAATAAGATTATAAGGTCATGCTTCATGACTGAAGAAATTAGGGTTGTTAGCAATAGAAATATAGCTATGATCGGTGTTTGGTAGATAATTTTGCTTTGAGTATATCTGATGCATAGGTATGGTTAATCGGTATTTATGTTTATCGACAAAGTAATGAAAATACTCAAGTGCGAGTTATAAATTTGATTCACTATCACTTGTCAGTACTCTAGTACGGGATAGAGATTAGTCCATTAGCTCTAACTCCTCTAGAAAGCTTAAGCCTCTGAAATCAAAGGATATCTCAAGGTTCTCAGGACAGACCAAAAGGTTGAGAAAGCTACATGGAAACATAAAGACGGGATTCGAGGAAAATATTCCTACCTTTTTTACTAGCAGATTTGAATTATTTATCCTATAAACTAGGATTTTATTATATAGAGGTGAATATGGGGATCAAATTCTTTTAAGGTAGGTGAGTGTAACACCCTAGATTTTTAATTTTGAAAAAAAAAAGCATAAATGAAGAATTTTATAAAGTATTGTGGATAAAAATATAATTGATGAAAGTTTAGGGATTGAAAAGTATTTAAAATAGACTTGATCGATCCAAATTGAGAATAATAGGGGCAAAACTAAAAGAATAAAAAAGTTTGGGGTTAAAAAGTAAATAAAAAAATTGTTGGCAAAGTTGTTATGGAGCCACCCCACCTCTCATTTATTACATTCCACCTCATCACTTTTTGGCAAGTTTTGAAAAGAACAAAACACCAACCTTTTGGCCACTATTGATGGGAACAACACATTAGTAAATTTGACTAAATCCCATTCATCCACCTTATCTTTTCTTCTTTGCAATTTAACCCTTAATCCACTATTTCTTTACAATTTAGTGCCGAATCCAAATCTATAAATAAGAGAAGAGTTCTTGTAATTTCTTCCACACACACAAACTCATACTCAAACACACACTCCCTCTCGGGGTACCTCACTGACCTTACAATATCTTTAATTTTCAAAATCTCAAAACCTATCTTTCCTTTATCAAATCAACTATTATAATATACCGCTAGAAATCTCATAGAGTATAGATAATTTTGTGATCAAGAATCACCCAAAAATATCGAGAAAAACATCCAAAAATGCCAGTGGAATGCGACCTGCTATGGTTGCTGAGAAACAGAGGCAGTAGTGGGGGTGTTTTAAAAATAGGTACACATGAAAATCTAACTATTGGATCATTGATCGGAAGCCACTGTTGGAAAGCTAGTTGAATTAAGATGTCTATAGAGGTAAAATTCACCATCAGATTTATTAGGATATATTCAAAAATTAGCTGTGAATCTAAACGTTTGGAAATAGGATTGTAAAGTTTAGGTGTTGAATTTTATTAATTATATTCTTATGCCAAGTCTAGCCTTTAAGCCCTGATTAAGTATGTTTTTTATAAGATCTTGATATAGATTGCCTAAGTGTATCAATGAGTTGAGAATTGTTTAGATTTGAATTATATAAGGAATAATTTGAGTAGAAGGATATGTTGGGATGAAGAAGTTATGAAAATTAGTTGATTAAGAAAAGAATATTGAATGACTTTGGAGAATAAAACAATCATAATCAAATTAGTAATTTCTAAGGGTTAATCCGAAAGTTAATAGGATTTTCCGTGGGAAAAAGTATATTTATTTGATCAAGTTATGAATATTGGATTTTGTATGATTTAGGTGATAAGGAAAATCAGTGATCATGATATGCAAAGACTTTAAGTAAGATGATTATGGCTATCCCTACCTTTGGTTTGGCATATGATCTTGATTCCTTTGTAATTTATTGAACACTTTTCCTAATATCGTGATCTTGAATATTTTGGATTTGATCCTAATCTATTTTCTCATTGAGATTCATGGACTAAAATATCATTAAAAAATATCAATTCTTCTTTGTCATCTTAAAAATTCCTTTTACTTGATAATTGCTATTTTAAAAATTTTAAAAATTACCCTTTTAAAAATCTTTTGCCATTTAATCATGGTTTCTAACTTTTTTCCTCCAGTTTTGAGCTCCTTTTGCCTTATTTTATCCAAAATTCACTCTAAATGTGTTTTGGACTTAATATGATGTTTTAAATATCCATGAATCGAATTGTTATATTTAGTTTAAATTGAATGATTATATCCAATATTGACTTTGATTGACAATTGTTTAAATTGGATAATTGATATTGCCACGATCCTTTGTGAACCTTTAAAAATAAAACTATTATTGGGCTCGGGAGCCACTGGTGAGAATGCTGGTGGTATTGGACCGTCCGTCAGTCTCTTGTAGGATTTCCCAATTGTTGGACGGTTCCACGATTGCCTGGAGGTAGGCCTTCCAGGGGACTGATCCGTGGCATTCGGTCAACCATGCCCATTGTTAAATGATCCCCTCAAGTGGCCACTCGAGGGTTGAAGCGGAAGGATAAGGGAAAATATAAATGTGGGGGTGATAAGGGTGACAGTTTCACTAAATAACTCATTCAGCCTTATCAACATTGCATTTGTTATCGTGTTAATTATTGGGCCTCTTGAACTTCTTATATTCTTTCATCATTATTTATTGATATATCTCCGAATCTTTATGTTTCTTTGCCTTAAACATCCTGCCCTAGCTATAATCTCTTAGTAAGTCATTCGGACTTACTGTTTGTCTTATCAATTATAGGTAACTATGTTTGGAAGTTTTCATTTGAGGAGTTGGAGGTGATTTTAGTTATTAGCCTTTTTTTTTTTTTTTGTTACTTATGTTGGACTAGATTGTATCTTATAATATTAGATTTTGTAAGTTTGGGGTCATATGTGACATTGGAAATTTTGAGTTAAAGGTGAATAAAGAATTTGATTTTTGGTTTTCTTAGTATTCGGTTGTGTTTGAGGTTTTGGTTTTAAAACTTCCTCCCTCATTAACAACACTGCCTAGGGGCAAATGCTCTAGGTGCGGGGCATTATAATATATATAATATATTGCACATATTTATAGTGCTCTTTTCGTCATCGTAAGTTGTTATGTTTATATTTGTAGAAATTTGACTTTTGGTATTGGTTTGTAATTTATTTTGTAATTTAGAAATTTGTAATTTGTTTTGACTCTTTGGAACTTAGTGAGTTATGTTGATTGTTGAGAATTGAACTGTTCAAGTATTTGACTTTTATCATACTAGTAGTCGCCGTATACGGTCCTTGTGCATAAATATATTTTAAATGTTCAGTATTAGTTGTTATGCCAACTTAAACTTTCTTGGTCAAAAATATTCTTTATAGTATGTAAAAGTTTAAGATAGCTAGACGCATATGCCTATGGAATTTGTAGATGCAATACAATTATATAAATGTAGAGTTTGATAGAAAGTAAATTCCTCCCTATTAGGAATTTTAGATAAAGTTCTCTTTATATTAGGAGCTTGACATGAGTTAGTGATTATTAATATAAGAGATGAGCAAAATAAAATTATTTTAGCAAAAAATTGAGAATATAAAATGGAAAACATTTAGCAAAATGAAATAAAAATATCTTAAACATTCTTCACTCTTCCTTCTATTGAAATCCTAATCAAAACACATAGTCATATTATCCTCCAACTAATTAAATATGCACAATGGATCCCTCTCTCCATATGCCAATAACATTCCACTTATCACCAATTCTCTGCATGAACATGTATAAGAAACATGGACTTTCGTCTAATGATTTTACATCTTGCAAAAATGAAAAAACACATCAAGAACGAAAAGGAAAACTGAAAATCATCATAAGAAAGTATGAACCTACCTACCACTAAGGATCTATGGAAAAAACATATTGAGATGCTGAAATTCAATGGCCCTGTGATACATTGCATAGTTGTCATATAAATTGTGATATTTTTCTTTGTGTTTAATGGTTAAAAATGCTTAGTTATTGGATTTTGATTTATGCGTTATATTTCATGAAGTAGATTGAAGAATTGAATCAAAAGGAGCTTGGAATTGAGTGTTTAGTATGATTGGAGTGAAATCATACTTTGGATGAGATGAAGGACTTGAAAGAGAAAATGGTGCAGTGGTATTTTCTATCGAAGCATGGGCACGCTCTATTCCCTGAGTGTGTGCAATAGAAGCGTTTTGCAATTAAAGCATGGACGCGCCTTACAATCTGAGTTGTGCAGAGTTTTAGGCAGGATAAATTAGGAAAAATCATATTTATATGGTAGCTGAATATTTTTATTTAATTTTGATTGTACTACCTTATTTAGAGGAGTCCATATTGATCACGATTCCTTACTTAGTAGGATTCTGACTTTATTTCTTTATTTTTGGGGATAATTACTTTTATACCCCCTAGTGTACAATGTAGCTAATGCATAATTACAATTAGATTCTCTGAATATATACATAACTACAATTAGACCTCTAGGCTGATGCATAATATTACAATTACACTCCCTTATCTAGGAATATACTTGTAATATTTATAATTTTCAGGGGGTGTAATAGTGACAATCCAAATTTCATGGAGTATAATGGTAATTATCCAAATATCAAGAGT
This sequence comes from Handroanthus guayacan, assembly GCA_014898755.1. Lineage (NCBI taxonomy): Eukaryota > Viridiplantae > Streptophyta > Magnoliopsida > Lamiales > Bignoniaceae > Handroanthus > Handroanthus guayacan. Next base: position 136,153 of record JACFYI010003736.1, read on the forward strand.
GTTTTGGTAATTATGATAAATCTCAAAGGAGGATGAGGTAATTATCCCATCCCATATTTTTAACATTAATTGATTATATAAAGGAACTAAGGGTCTTGTGAAGAATCAATTAAGCCTAGCACTTTATTTTTCAGCAATTTTCAAAGTTCTTTTGTTATTCTTCTTAGCATGAGTTGCTACACTTTTTCTTCTAGCCAAAGGATTATTAAAGTTTTGGTTCTTCAAGACTTGTGAATTCTAATCAATTTTCATTGTTTTCTTTATTCTTGTGTATTTATGTATCTTCTATTTTTATTATAAATATTTAGGTTTATGGGGCCCATATTTGATGACTTAGAATATTTGCTTGCCTTTTAGAACTTTAAATCCGTAATTGTTTAAACGTTCTAAAATTAGTGGCAAATAACATGGTTGTGGATAGGCAAAGGTAGTCAATTCATGATGTATAACCTAGTTTAAATGGATCGTGTTTGTGTGGGTTTGTCAGCTAGTATTGGTGGTTCTTCTAGTTTTTAATGTTGTTGATAAACTAAATTCTAAGAGCTTGTCTAGGGTTGTTTATTAGCAAGAGAAATAATCAACGAACTTTTCTTAATTATCAAGAAAGTAAGGAGATACCGGTTTTTAGGATGTTTCAAGTAGAAATAACTAATTTATTCAAAAACGAGGAAATTCATTTTTTTGTTAATAATCAATTCCATGAACTAAGACTGAGATTTACATTTGGCTAGGTTTCGTTTACATTGATTTACCCTTAATATTGCAATTTGCTTTTCTTTTGAAAAATTCTTAATTCCTTATTTCAGAAAACCTTATTTCTTTTATTCTATTTAATAATTTCAAAACAAATAAACGTGACTAATACCTATGGATACGATCGTGCCACAACTAATTATAAACCATATTTTAAGAGTAGGAATTCAATTTTCTAGGATTCGATACCTACCACCCATATTCAATTCCCCTATTTTTGATAAACCCTAGTGGGGATTAGGAGTTTGACATCCAATAAACTAGTAATCTTTGAATCTCTGGCTCCACATCCAATTTTGCTTGAAAGGATATATGGATAAGAATTACAAAAATTAATTAAAAGAAATATCAAGAATAAGCTCCCCTAAGTAATAGGATCATAAGCGATTACCATTTAGAGAAACTAAAACAAACAAATAAATGGAATAAGGCTACACTGTAAATTAGCTTTTAATATAAAAGAAGGACTTCGAGAAAGTGAAGTAGAAGCCTACCAAATAAAGAATTCAAGAAATTATAAACTACAGTGTGACACCCCAAAAATTCTCTTGAAATAAAATTTTGAAATCATTAAGTTTTTTTTTTGGATTGTAACTCGTTTTCAAATCACGAGCACCATTTTAAGATCAAAATATGTTTCATGTATCTCAAAATTATTTTGCGGGAAAAATACATTGTACCCCCTTGTATTATGGTGAAAGGGAAGATTACCCTCTTGTATTTTTTAATTGCAATATACCCCCCCTGTATTTTGGAATAACTAGGTCATAAGGCCCTTATTGCTAGGTTATAGGGGGTATTTTTGAACTACAGAATTTGTTTAATGTTAATACAGGGGTATATCTTACAATTAGAAAAAAATAGGGACTAATTTTTTCTTTTGCAATAATACAGGGGGGTAAAATGTATTTAACTTATTATTTTGCATTCAAA
>JACFYI010003736.1:141959-155048 GCA_014898755.1 Handroanthus guayacan
ACCTATGCTTTGGATTGAGTTTTGAACAATAGACAATGGACTAAGAGAAGAAATTAATCAAAAATTGATTAAAAATTGAGAGATATGGCCAAAACCGTATTATTCAACTTGAAAACGATCTTTCGAAAATCTCCTAACCTATTTCAAATCGATAATTTGCAAATATTTTTATGTATAAGAAAACCCCAAAAATGTAGTTTTGAAATGAAAGATTTGAAACGAAAATGAAAAAGAAAGAGAAAGTAACAAACAAACTTGATAAAAATTGAATTTTAGTTACTTTCTCTAATTTTTTAAAATGGTTAGGCTTAGAATTTGATAGAAAATGTTTTACAAAAGTTGTAGAGAAAATGATGAAGAATTTCCAGAAATTATAAAAAAAATAATAAATAAAAAAAATTTTACTGCACACGTACTGTTCACGGCGCGACCGTGCTTGAATAGTACTGCGTTTGCGCCCAAACCAGAGAATTTATGTCGTTCGGCGCAAGCGCGCCCGTTTTTGAGTGCTGTCGCGCCTAGGACAGACTCTAAACCTCGTTTCTGAACTTCTTTTGTTATTTTTAGCCCATTTTCTACCTCATTTCAATGATTTAAAATGTTCAAAACAATTACTTCTTTAATTCAAGTTCGAATCAAATGAATTCCAAAAATTACATTTGTTACCGATTGATTTCATTTTCACTTCTTTAAGGGAGTTTTAGACTTCTAAATAATATCTCTAAGTCCAAGATCCAAACTTAATTCGTATGTTTGATTCGTTCGTTTGATATAAGCCATTGTGGCAATATGTTTCTGATATGTTCCGTCTGTTCTTATTCCGAACTGTTTGAATAATATGAATGGCTAAATTCTAAATCGTTTGTTTGATATGAGCGGCCAATTGAAAATGTGCCCGAAGAGGCTATATGATTCCGATATGTTTTTGGTATGTTCAGTTTGTTTCAAGCCTATATGAACGTATGAATGTTGGGCCCTCGGAATTTTCAGGGGTATCGGATTGGGCGATATCGGATCGATAATCTAAGCCCTTGGGAATTCATGTATGTTGGAAACTCGGAGGGATCCTGGAGGTAGGGTTCCGAAGAGTTACTCCTGAGACTCGTGGTCGACCATGTTGCGGCGACTATGTCTCGAATATTGTATGGCTCTCTTTCAGCGACGGCTCGGAGAAGCAAAACGGAGGAATAAGGAGTATATGTATGTTATATATTGGAGTTATAAGGGTGACAGATCCACCAAACATTTGAATCAGCCTTATAAGCTTTCTTGACATGAATGTGGCATATGAATTATGATACCCGTTCGTTCTGTTCGTTCTGTTGTTCTATATAAGGTCACATTCATGATTTCCGTTCTTGATAAGTTCATCGTTGAATCTTGTACTCTAGTCCTATGCCATAAGTTTTATTAGGTCAGTGGACTCGTGATTCCATAATCATCATGTAAGTTCTTGACCGTGGATTGAATTATTGAAGTCCCGTGTTAATATCTAGCGTTCTCTTTGGAATTTATGTCTATAAGCATGTATCTAGGAATAATGAACGTTTAGATTTATGATTCGTTAGGAATGTATAGATTGCCAGCTTGTAATAGTTAGAATATCCGGATGTAATATTTCGATTTGGTTAGTTCCTGTTTGAACTACAGAAATGTTTGGACTTTGTAATGTATTTTGAAAATTTCTAGTTTGTAATTTTGGAACATAAGTTATGAAATTGTGTTTTGGAATTTCTATTTATGATTTTAGTTAAGTTCCGTAAGCGAGTAGCACTCTAGATTTCAGGGCGGAATGTACTAAAATCTGGGGCGTTACATACAGCATATTAAAATAAGAAAATATGGGTGAAATATTCCACCGATAGAACTTTCAAATAGGTACAAAAAATGGGAGAAAATGATTCAACTGAAAATGAGGGGAAAAAATGGCAAAAACCTTAAGAAATAGGGATATAAACAAAAATAAATGCAAGAAAATTGTTTTTCAAGGAGAGAACTTCAATCTAAAGCTTAGAAAAGTGGGGATCTTCATCTCGATGAATATGGCAGCATGAATAAACTCCTTTAGGGAAAATAGAACTGTCAAATATCTTAAAAATTCTTCAATAAGAGAAAATGCAAAAATAGGGCTATCAACATTTGGCAGTTTCTGGGGGGTTTGGGGCTTAGTGGGTTAGTCTTTAGAGAGTTTTGGGGTTAGTGGATAAATAGGTTGAATAGGTTTCTTGAACCCAAAAGAAGAGAAAAAAAGATAAATTTATCCAAAAAATGGAATAAAATATAAAAAAAAAAAAATTATTTGAAGGATAGTATTGGATATTAAAATTTGGCGTTCAAACTGCCACTTTAGATACAAAACAACTTTCATTTTTATAATAGTATATAGGTGATAACTCAAATTTGTAATCCATTAATTTAATCTCTAATATGATATTAGCGAGAAGATGAACAAAATAATTTTAATAAAAGTTGTACTTTTTTAATTTTAATAACCCTCTAATTATAGTTTTGGACTAGTTGGATTGGAACAGGAACAAGAACAAAATAGTTTGGGTTGCGTTTATCAAGTTTGGTTGGGTTTATCAAGTTGTTGGGTGACCTGATTTAAAATTAGGTCAATTTGGGCCCAATCCAATTTTCTTTAGGTCAGCTTAGGCTATGTATCAAGTCAATTTGGATATTGGTTTGAATTTTTTGTGTCATACCCATACAACAACTCAATAGATCTAAATTGAGACTTCTGTGCAGATTTCATTCCAACCATGCAAAAGCACAAAACTAGATAGCTCATATGTCCAACATAGGGGGTAAGGCTCTGCATGCCACACAGATGTACAAACAAATTGTGCCAAAAAGTAACTAGCTCTTTTCGTGAATGAAAAAAAAAAAAGAAAAAAAAAGAAACAAAGGAACTAAATAGTCTAATACAATCATCAATAAGCACTCCATATGGTGAAAGATTAGGATTGCCTCTAGATAATGCACGGATGACTGTGAGATTGTCTCCCTCTATTACGACATTGTCTCAACCCCTGGCTATAGCTTTTTAAATGGCTAACAAAGCAACTTTGGCATCTACTTCAGATGGTTTTAATGCATTAGCAAAGATCTCAATTGACACCAGAAACCAACCCCTTCTAAGGTTTTACCCACCATAGCCACCTTCTAGCAACAGTCAAAGGATGTTCCACTATCAAAGTTGACTTTCACCTAGTCCTGCCTACTTATAAGCCAACCTTTGCCTAGAACCATGTTTTGTATGCTTCCTTGCACTTTAGAATTCACTCATTACTTAATATTATAATATCATTGGGGGATCTCTCAATATTCTCAAATATCAACAAATTTCAACTCTTCTAAATATGCTAACAAATCATAGGAAATTCCTCAAATTTTGTGGTGAGCTTCAATCTCACGGTTTGCACCCATTTAATGTTATTCAAATCAATGAGATTACATTCTCTGGGAGATTAAACTCAGTCCAAATGTCATGTGCTAGAGGGCACGACTATAGAATGTGAGCTAAATTTTCCTTTGATTACATGCATCTGGCACATGTTAGATTAGTCGTCACTCTTTTGTGGTAATAGGTTGTGTCGGTTGTAAAGAGTTCCAAAACCACTCTTTACAAGAAAATCTTAACTTTTTGTTGAATATTAAGCTTCTAGAGGCAACTCCACAACTCTTTTTCTCCTTCTTCACATGCACCAAAGGTCCGCATATCCTCGTGGTGAAGAGTGCTCTGAGCTACATGGTAGCCAGATTTCATAGAGTATCTTCCATTAGCTGCAAAGTGCTTAATCATCTCAAATTGTAAGCTGCCTATTGGTATGCACATGATCCACTCCACGTCCATAGGCCAACAAAAAAATCATACCAATCTTCTTTTCCACCATTTCGTTGTAGAGTCGAACAAGAAATTAACTGTAATGTCCTAGAAGTGCATTTGATGCGGTAAATTAAAAGAGATTACAACTTCTAACCCAGCGTAATCTCTTGTTTGATACAGGAGATGAAGGAATCAAGTTGGCTTGATTTTTGGTGAAAGCCCACAAGATTTAGGTAACTAGCATAGATTACAATCTTGGGTCCCACCTGCGATTAGCGTTGCTGGGAGGCCTCCCATTCGATTAGCAATCTTGGGTGGGAGATTAAATGTCAACTTATACAATTAACCCTTTTGTAAATCAAGGTGACTGTGTAAAATGGAAAACTCTCCCTTTTGATCTCATTATAGAACCCAGCTGCTAAGAAGCTTTAGTAGCTAAATCTTTAACTGAGTTTGTAGCATAAAATGAATGGCCTTATGTCCTAATTGAAAGTGATTGGTCAATGATAATAGAGACTTTACAATAGCAGCAGATTGTAGGTGACCTTTCACCAGCTGGAAAGCTTTTCTCTGACACCCTTAAGTTGATGTGTTATGCTTAAGACCACCATTTTATCCATATTTGCAAAATAGTCAATGATGCAATTCATAGCTCGGAACTCTTTTTATTAGGATGTTAACTCTGATGTTTTACCTGTTGAGATTTGAATATTGTTTATGAGAAAAAACTTTGTGCTCTAATAAAATCTAACTGGTTTACCATAAAAAATAAAATAAAAATAATAGTTACAAATCCAATAATGAAGAAGATTGCTTTGCAATGGTAGAAAAAAATAGCATATGTCAACCTGCAATGGAATCTATTCACAATAGCCAAGAGAATAGCCACAGGTTTCCAAAAATTAAAGAAAAATGGACAAAAGGCAAAGTTTTGAGGCAACAACAATTTAGATTGAAGGCAATGCAGGAATTTCACAAGTGTAGTTCCTATAAATACACAAATCAAACAAGTGATAGATGATCATAGTATTTGACAGATGATCATAGTATTTGACATTCTCTTCGGTAATCCGCCTATCAAACAACGGATGAGACTGTATAATCCCTCATAATCTCGCCTGAGCTATTCTTCAGAAGATTAGGCACATACCCTATCAAATGCCCTCTAAGAAGATTAAGTGGGCATGCGATCACTGTGAAGTTGCCTTTTACGTGGGCTAGCGGCCAGTCCCTACCTTAATACTTCTACCGTTGCAAACCCTCCATCCATGCTAGAGTAGTAGCCAAGCTGCTAGAGTGTTTCTCCATGTCATGCTAAGTCGAGCATCGTAAAAAAGAAGTTGGAAGCGCTAAAGTTAATGTGCTCTAAAGGCATGCCCAAGCAGGGAATCAAGGTTGGAAATGATCCTCCAACCTTGCTCAACGAGTAGGGACAAGTTAAAGTTACGAAAATTTCAAAACCTTAACCTTCCCTATTCTTGGAGTGATGGAGAACCTTATATTTTATTTAATATATTTTTTTCAATTTCAATCCCCATCATAACCTAGCAATCGAGAACTCAATTTCTGGAATAGGAAATGTCAGAAAAAGGAAACAACTCATGATGAATGTGGGTATTGCTTAAAGATCTGCCTTAACGAGCACTTTTTTTTTGTACCAATTTCAGTAATTTTTCTCCCTAACTATGCCATTGCATTTGGAAGGTCCCTAATATATACAAAGATCTACCTTTCTATTTAATCTATGACTATAGGGACTTCGAGATACTTTTCATGTTGCTTAGTTAATATTGAGCTTGGTGAGTTTGACTTAAGACAATAATGAACTTGTGAATTAACCTTCTTACTCGAGGCTTTTTCATAAAGGTAGAGTATCTACTGAAGAGTTAGAATACATCAAGTAGGCTTGCTTGATAAAAGATAAGCATATTATTTGCAAAAAGTAAATGTAACATATCAAGTACATTTCTGGATATTGAGATGCCATTAAAAGTCCGCTGCTTCGTTTTTCATTTAATCAATGATTTGAAAGCCTTTGCTAAATAACGAAAAGATACATTGACAAGAAATCTCCTCCATGAAGGCCCAAAGCGGGCAAAAAAAAACCAACATTTGAGCAATCTAAGAGAAAGGAGTAAAAAACATATGTAACACATTGAATAATCAAGTTAACAAAAGTGGGGGCAAATCCTAACTTGAGTAGCATACTTCATAAAAAGCTCGAGTGAATTGCATATTACCCACTTATGTTATTTCAAAGTAGCACTAACACCCCCGTGAAATAAAAACTAGCAACTAAACCCCTCGTGTGTTTTTGGACAATGCATACGTGCTGCCAATTCATTTAGACAATAAAAGGGCTTGTATAATGTCTAAAATGCCCTTGTACTTTTTATACAAGAACAATTCAAAAAGCGTAAGACTTGAGGGGTGGGTTTGTTGGATTATTTTTTAAGATCATCCCTACAACCAAAAATAAACGGAGGAAAGATATAGAAAAAAATTTCAAAAAAAAATGAAAAATATGAAAATATTAAATTATAAATATAAGTTTATAATAATATTTTTATTAATACAATTTGAACTTTTCTGAATTTAAACAAAAAGATAGAAAATTATATGTACTAGATTTTGTATGCTTTAACTTTTTACTAAAATTCTGAATTACTTAATTTTTTAACATATAAAACACAAACTTATCATATTTTAATTTAATGTAATTTTAATATTTTAATATCACTACTTACAAATTCTAATAAGTATAAAAATTGTTAACATAATTAGACTGTTAAAGACAAAAAATTCAAGTAAAAGAAAAAAGTTAAAATAATATATTATTAAAATATATAAAATAAGATAAAAGAAAAATAAAATAAAAAGAAAAAAATGGTCTTCTTCTCCAGCAAGTGCAGGGACCACCCCAACAACGTACCCTCTCCTCCCCTACCCTCCTCGAGCTACTACGCTCCAAACTACTATCCTGATCTAATAACAGTTAATAGATCTTGGGTTCCTTGCTTCTTGCAATCAGCAACGCCAATTTTTTGACCAGATCACCCTTTGGATCTGTTTCAACGATCCTGTTCCGGCGGTGAATCATCAATCTCATGAACAGTAGTCATGAGTTCCTTCGGTAGTGGGAGAGGAGATGGAGAAGAAATGAGATGAGATGGAGAGGTTCGAAGAGGAGATGGGGATGAGATGAGATGGAGAGAAAAATAGCCTTGAGTACTTTTTTCATATCTAGACATTTGAGAAGATGAGTCAAGGGTATTATAGGCATTTTACAAGAAATTTTTCAATCCTACTTTCATTACAAGTGAGTTGACTGCACGCACGGATTTTGCCTTCAAATTGCATTGTCCAAAAAAACACGAGGGGTTTAGTTGCTAGTTTTTATTTCATGGGGTCTTAGTGCTATTTTGAAAAAACACAAGGGGGTAATGTGCAATTCACTCTAAAAAGCTCATTCAATGAAGTTGTATATCTTGCTCATATTTAGTCACATGAAACTCTTAGAGCCAATTTTTTGGATTTTTATACAATGGTTGACCTCATAGGCTATAGGGACAATATCAATGATAAGGCGAAGAGGATAAAGGCTAATTATGTGTTGGAAATGATATGAGAAAGAATGGGCTTAGGTCAGTTGGTGATACTTTTAGCACAGATTTATAGACATTGAGAAAATTGGTTGTTCTAAAACTAGTTCGAGGGGTTTGGCATTCTAGGAATGAGAACTAGGAAAGTGAAACTTATTTTATTAAGGATTCCAGGTGAGTTAAGAGTTTGAATAACAAGGTTAATGATATTAGCCTGACCATGTGCTAGTGTTTATGGTAAGATAAGGTTGGCATTCATCAAGATCAGGAGATTTAAAGGTTCATTAGAGAGGAGCAAGAGTTACCCTATTTATAGTGTAGTGCCTACTAAGGAGCTAATTCATCTTTTCTATTACGCACGTCTCAAAGAGCTAATTCATCTTTTCTATTACACATGTCTCAAAGAGCTAATTCATCTTTTCTATTATGCACGTCTCAACTATTTCCAAAACACAATACATATCTTTTTATGAAAGTTCGTCGATTATAGTTTAGAAATACTCTTCAACAATTCTCTCTATATCCATCGACTTTTCCAATTTAACCTTATTTTTATCCTCCAAAAACCTCACATTATTTTACTTCATATGGTATGTCATACTGCATGAAGAAAGATAGTATTGTAATGCCATTAGCTAACCAACGGATGGGGTTGTGTTGTTTCCATTTTAGTTCCTCCTGTTTGAGCAAACATTCTAGGTCTTCAAATAGCTTTTGGAGCTCTTTTTTAATGTCGTCTACGATAGAATTGCATCTAATGTCATGTATTCTCAGTTTAATATCATCACGCTCTTTCGATTTCTCCCTAGGGTAAACTTATCACTTTACAAGTCATTATCTATAGCTTGCGACGTTTTCGAAAGCAGGTCATCTAATGGGAGGTGCCATCAATGTCCCAGCCTTCGCAGATGATAAATTAAAGCTCTTACATACGTAGCCACGCCGCTTCAAAGCAGAATGAATGCTTTATATTTTTTTCACTATGACCCTGTCTATCCTGAATTGAAATTAAGATTGGAGTGTGATCCAAGCCTTTGAATATAAGTTGCTTGACAATTGAGTAGGGGAACAATCTCTTCCATGACCAATTGTTGCATGCTCTATTGAGGTTTCATGGACATTTATAGGGGGTAGGCCTTTTGAGGAATGGCAGCCATCTCATTTTAGGTCAATTCGTGTCACATTGAGATAGGTATATTACAGTATTTTACTCAACCCAAATCTAACCCAAATAGTACTCAACTAAATAATCCCCAATCTGAATCCAACCTCAAAAAAGGAGGTGGGTCAACTATTCTAATTCAAATTTAGTGAATTTGAATATCAGAATAGTGGATGTAGTCATAATTAAATGGGTTAGGTCCACTTACTTCTCAGAATTTATGATCAATTCATTCAATATTTCCCTTTTTAGAGGACAATTTTTCACATTTAAATTTTGTCTTAGATATAGGAATACCCTACCCTATACATGTGGAAATCTTGGTTCAAATTCTTCGCTATTGGGTAAAAGATGCCTCTTCTTTGCATTTATTACGATTCTTCCTCAATGAGTATTGTAATCGGAATAGTCTTCAACCCGTGTTAACCAAAAAACAAAGCATATGATCAACTAGCCTATCAATCTGCAACCCACAATCCATCTCATTTTAGCTTGTAATCATTTTTCATTTCTTCACTTAATAATTTATATAAAAAAGTTTAGTGTGAATAAAAGAACATCATACATCATTCAATCACCAGTAATTCTCCAATTACAAGTAGTCAAGTATTAACAACTAAGTTCTAAGTAGTAATAATTCTCAAAAACCATATATTCAATTGTTTCTTAAAAAGCAAAATGATAGCAAGAAGAATAGAAATATTCAGTTTCAAATACGACAAACTCTTCTTAAAAAAAAATCAAACTCTAACAATATTTGAAAGGAATAAAAAGAAGAAAAAAAAGGAAATATTAACAAATAAAAAAGTAGTATAGTACATAGAAGGAGTAGGAGTTGTGTCTCTGAGGAGGATATGGTGGTTGGCGCTTGATGGTTTTTAGCTTTTAGGCCTCAAGGTTGGCTGGTTTGCTGGTTTGAAGGGTGGAGTTAGGTGAGAGACCTATGAATTTCAAAATTTGGAGAAGAAATATGGAAATGAAAAAGTAAAAGCCCTAGTTCAAGTTCAAAAATAAAGAATATGAATAAAAATGGAAAATGATGCATCTTGTGCCTTGTGCAGCATTCTTGGCAGTTGGCAAGCATATATCTTATTTAATTCTTTTGTAAAGGAATTTGGGTTGGTAAGGCTAGGTTAACGGCGTACCAAATAAAATTACCTTGTTTGTCGTATAACCCAAAACCCCATCCAATCTCACCTATAATTTTTATGTTGCTTACCATGTTGACCCAATATTAATCCAACCCAATAACCCCTAATCCAAACGCAAGAATAATGTATGGGTTCGTGTTGTATTGTGTTAGAATTTATCACCCCAAGGCCTATTATCATATTAGGCTAGCAGGTATCCCTTACAACCCAAATCCAAAATATCACAAGCCTGAGTTTCCTTAAATTTAGAAATCTAACTAGCACTTCGCATGTTTCCCCCACTTATATCATCTTGACACATGATTTCATTGAAATTGCTTCAACTAGCTAGGGGATGTTTGCTCATTCATGAAAGGGATAGAAGAAGGTCCCAAGTAGTTTTCCATTGCATCATATTCAAGTGCCCATAGAATTGATAAAGCACCACTTAATGCTTGCATCAGGATTAATAACTTTCACATCTATGTGATAGTTAGAAAAATCAATTATGTAGACATCCACGTCCTTATGCAATATTAGTGTCAGTCCTCCATATAATCCTTTACTTTCAACTAAGACAACATACATATTAAATCATTATTTAAGGTGTTCCTCTTACATGCACCACACTCAGGGAGTGTTTATTATGGTGGATACTGCATGTTTTGAGCAAATAAATCAAAGTTACCACATGTTTACTTTGGTAGGTAACTAAGCTTAGGCCCAGGTGAAAGATGGTTAATGGAGGATTCATTGAACCCTTAAAATTAGGTGGTTTATAAAGGGGTAAATAAACCTTTGATGTGTTTTTATTTGTAGGCCTAACTTGTTGAAAGATTTATGTAGAATGTCACTATTAAAGTAGGTTAAAAAATTGCCCCATTTCCTCTCCTACCTCACAACACTGAACGCCATATAATAGGCAAAGGCAGGAGCACATCATCATCCATCATATTGCTTCGGTCAACCACCCCCACTCCATCATCGCCGAAAGAAATATGTGGGTTTTTTACATTTTCATTTTGGCTTTTTTTTAAATTTTCACCAATTCGTTACTTTTTCTAATTTTTAGATTTTCCATTCAATTTTTCAAAGTTCTTTTTATCTTATTTTCCTTTTGATTTCTTTTGAGTTGCTAATTTTTTCTTTTAATTTTTTTGATCTACAAACCAAAACATGAAAAAGGGAGAGAGTTTGAGACTCAACCTCTGTCCCTTTGAGTCGCCAGGCTTTTTTGAGATGGCTTTGCATTTGGAGCAAAAGACACACTTGGAGATAATGACCCATAGGCAGATCTTTGCTTGGGAGGAGTAGGGATATGAGAAGCTTCTTTATTTCGTGAAAAGTTTCTTCATTTTTGGAGAGATTCAAATGAACAACAGCTCTAGAAGTGACAATTAATAACATTTACATAGGGGCATACAACAGTGTGCGTCCAAGCGCAAGTGAGCAAAGTTCAGTAGAAAAATTTTGCCCTACCCACTAAGCACGTGTTAGGTCTCAAGTAGAGTACACTTAAGCATAATTCATTATGAATTTCTAAAAAGAAAAGGCTCAACATATCATGCCAGGGCGTATTTTCATGAGATGCAGCGCAATATATAATTGAAAGCATTTAATAATGAGGGCAATTTGGTAATTTAATAAGAAAACCACTCTATACTAGATTATTACAATAAATACCCTTTGCAATTTAGATTTGTCAAATCATAAAAAACCATTAAATAAACATGACCCCAAATCCTAACTTCCCTCTGTAAACCACTATCTAAACTATCCATAATCTAAAATCCCAGGAATCTATACTCCCAAAGTAAACATCCCTTTAGTTTCAATGTTGAACAACAATCCAGGGTTTATAGCATTGAAGTATCTTCTTCAATACACCATTTGACAATTCCAGCTTAGGCAATTCATAATTCCCACAAGGGTCATCCGCAACCTATATCGATCCAAGTGTGTTAACATTCAGTTCACCGAATTAACGCATTTGTTACTTCCAACATATTTATCTAAGATATCACCATGGCTTTTCTTGTTCTTGGTAGTAGCAACATGTAGTGTGTTTCTAGCTCACACCAGTGACCTTCTTAGGGCTTGCCCGGACAACATGTTGATATCAACTAGCAAGCTTGTGGTCTGAGTGGTCATAGGGGTGTGTTGTGTATGGCATTAGGTTGGATGTGTGGCGAAGTTAGGAGATGTTGCAGTGGCTATGTTGGGTGAAGTTGATAAAGGTTGGTAGGAGAAGAAGCGTGGAAAGAGTTATATGCTAGAATCAGTAAATGGCAAGTATATGCACTAAGTTGGTTAAGTTGAATTGCGGTTGACGGTTGGGAGTATATTGTGTGAGGCTATAATGTGGCTAAATCCAAATCAAACATACTGATTATACGTATTATTTTCCAATTCAGATTGCAATTTGAACTTTAAAGTCCAATTCAAATGAAATCAAATTGATTTGTATATATACACATACACTATTTTAGTAGGTTTATATAAAATCCAAAGTACAGAAGAATAATAGCTATTTCATTGGATAAATTTTTGCTTTATAACTGATCCAAATCGAACAACAACTCCTCATGTAATGTCCTACATTGGGAAAATAAAGAAAAAGTCACCACCATATATAAGCTGTGGCCAAAGAATCTATGTGCAACAATTGGATATTCTTTTTGAGTAAGTTGTTTATAGATCTATTTCATGTTTTGCATTGAAAATTTCAGGTAAATCTCACGTCCTTAGGCCCTTGGGCCTGGAATGGGCTAGAGACGTAACAAATGTTATCAGAACCGATTACTAGTCGAAAGGAATCAAGCGTTATGTGAGGCAAAGTGATACGCATATAGGAGCCACCTCTTAAGCCTGTAAGAGCCACCTCTAGAGTTCTAAAGATAGGATAATTGTAATGTCCCACATTGGGAAAATAAAGAAAAAGCCACCACCATATATAAGCTATGGTGAAAGAATTTATGTGCAACCATATATATCCCCTTTGAGCAAGTTGTTCTCAGCTCGATTTCAAATTGCGCACAATTAGACATGTCAAACGGGCCGGGCCGGCCCGCAAAACCGTTTAGTCCGGCCCGCTCCGGTTCCGGGCTTATCCGGGCCGGGCTTAAGTGGGCCGAAATATTTTTTTTGGGGGTCCGGCCCCTAATCGACCCTTTTAATAATGGGGCCGGGCCTAAACGGTTCCGGGCTAAACGGTTCCGAGCTAAACGGGTCTTAAACGGGCTAAACGGTTCCGAATTAAATAGGCCTTAAACGGGCTAAATGAGACGGGACTAAAGGGTTAAATGGGTTGGACTTTTTCTTTTTTAATTTTTTAAGCAATTCTTGATGTAATTGTAATAATTAGGA
>JACFYI010003736.1:160306-194337 GCA_014898755.1 Handroanthus guayacan
ATTTTAGGGTATGGGTATGGGTAGGGTAAGACCCTACCCATTGACAGGCCTAATCCGATGTTAGGTATGATTATCAAAACAATTTCATGTTCGGATAATATCATTATACTTCTCACCGGTAGTTAAGCCATGTAGATCTTATAAATTAAAAGTAGATCTTTCTTGTAATCATGTTATACATGCTTCGTAAGTTTTTCGTCAATGGAACTAACCAGTGGCGATGCCACTGTTGTTTCAGTGGGGTCCCGGGACCCCACTGAATCTAATTCTTTTTTTTTCCCAACTAAGATATGTATATATATATATATATATATAAGATTTAACTATTATACCAAAATATGTATGAATGGGACTCCACTACCAAATCGGAAGTAAATCACTAAATGAAAATAACCCTAGAATATCAAATGTTTGAAATATGAATGGTCAATTGACACTAGAATTTGAAATTTGAAAAAGCTTTTAATTTAGCTATATATATATATATTATTTGATTATTATTAAACCAAATCATTTCTTGAAACTTCATATTTTCTCACACTTCTCTTTCAAGTTTTGTTTTTTATTCCGCCACGTCTCATGCTCGTTAGGTTTCAACTAATTTGTCAAACTGAAAGTCATCCTTCTGAGTTAAAATTTTATGTTTTTATTAACTTAATAGTAATTTAGTGAATTTTTTTATTAATCTTTTTCATAGTTTTTTGTATTATTGAATATATAAATATTTTCAATTATTTTAACACAATATGTCTTGATATGTTAATTTACCATTTTTTTAAGAGATATTTTCATAGTCTATAAAATTTAAACTATAAAATTTTCTATAGTATTATATACATTAACTATATTTATTGAGTTCAATAGTTAAAAATTCTAAAGGGATTCCACCAAATCAAGATCAGTCAACAAGGACTAATAATGAGAGTTATAGCTTCAATTCTATGAAACATCAAATACAATATTCTTTAATTAAAATATTTAAATATTATGGACAAATTAGGAAAAAAATATTTTTATTTAAATATTGATTAGCAATTCTTCATTGATATCGTACTAACAAATATTGTCAACAAAGATGATATAAATAACTAGGGCAAAAATTAGTTGTTAAGCACCAATCATTAATGAGAATAAAGTAAAACAAAATAATAATTAGTCAACAATTTAGTCTATTATCATTAATCAAAAAATTTATCTACAAAAGTAGAAATGTATATCTTAATCAAATGAAAAATATTAAAAATTCGAATAAATTACAAGCGCACCTTGATATTAGAATAAATTGCAACAGCCACCATTCAGTTTTTTCAACTGCAAAAACCACCCTAGAAAGTAATGCTCATCTGTTTAAGTTGATGAACAATTGAGAATTGTCCAAATTACCCTCATGTAATATTGTTTCTCAGGAACAAAAAATAGGATAAAATACAGTTGTACCCCTCGACATTAGGCAAAATTACAACCAACCTTCAATTTTTTCAAAATTACAAAAACCACTCTTAAAATGAATTAGTGTACTCTTTTGACAAAAACGATTACATTTTTCCTTCCTATACTTCAAAACATACAAAATGAGTTACTTGAGAACTGTGATATGTGCGCATGCAATGTGAATAAAATAAGTTGAATTTTCACTGCGTTTTATAAGGGAAAAAGAAAATGAAAGAAAGAAAAGCAATGATTAAATCAACAGTCATATTATTATTTTTTCAATTTTTAGGAGAAATACCCCTCCATTTTAATTTATTACATAAAACTACCCTTAGGGTATTATCGGGATAATGTATATATATATTATATTATATTATATTATATATATATATGCATTGGTGGAAAATTCATCTACACGACAAAAAGAGAAAAAGAACTTTATTTTGACAAGACAAAAAATGTCTCCAAGGATTCCCTACCCACCCTGTGAAAATCTAGGCTGCTCAAGTTCAACTCGCGAGTGTTGTGCTAGAGGTGACTATTGCTAATTATTTTGTTCGTATAACCTTTCGTTAACTTGTTCTCAAATTTCTATTACTCTTTCTAACTTATAGTTGAACTCGATCACAAGATACAAATTCGCATTGCCTAATTTACTAGGCATAGGCTGCCGACTTTTGGATAAAGCGGCATCGTCTTCACCTTTTCATAATGGAAGTGCAAGGTTCGAGTCCCATCTATAGCTTGTGAGTGTTTGTCTATCGTATGGTAGTATTCGTCTATTGACATGATAGTTTAGAGTATTTAAATTGTATTTAGTTCACATATTTGATCTTAAAATGTATTTCTGCAATGATGTTAATGTATAATTGAATGTAATCGCTCCTCTCCAACAAAAAAAAATGAAAAAAGAGAACAAAAATTTACTAGGGATAGATCCTGGACGTGCTAAGCCAATAATTTAGCATGACAATCTATTGGTGAATGTAATTCTTGTCAAGAAAGGCGGCCTTGAATAAAAATGGAAAAGTTTCACTTATATGCATTGTGCCCGGGTTGGGCTGAATATTATGAATTTCAATTCACCAAAAAAGAAAACAAATGCAATAAGTTGAATGAGACATAATAAATAGGAGAATTGGAGATACGGAAACTAGCTATCATAATTATATATGTCTCGGTCTCTTCATTTTCTTGTCGATTCATGACCAATGTTAGAATTTTTTTTTCCTTTTTTTTTTTTTGAGTGAAGCCACATTCAACGTATATGAATATATTTTAAAGATCATATACGTAAATTAAAAGTAAATCAAATTTTCTAAACTATTTTTTAGTAAATAAATACTACCATACAATAGACAGTTGGACTATTCTATGGTAAGGTGTGACACCCCGAGATTTCCTTAATTGAAATGAAAAAAAAAAGATTTCGATAAAACGAGCAACGATTTATTTTCAAAATCACGTATTACATGTCCAAACATATTTCTGTCGATTGGACCTCAATATTTAACCGAAAATTTCAACCCAATTAGACTTAATTTGACCCAATCGAAGGCCCAATTATTTCTCAACTTTAGCCCATGTGTGAATATATACATACACATCAAATAAGCCAAAAATTTATATGTATATATTAGATAATTATGCCCTCAAATCTGAAAATTGATATTTACGCATGGTCATCCATGCTTTTGAGGAAAAAACAAATTAGTGGGGAACAACTCACCTTTAATGATAGCAAACTAGTGACTAAGCAATTTTGGCACTCAATAAAGCAATTTGGTCTTGAATCTTCCTCCCCACTCTTCCAAAAAATCTGAAAAATTTGCTATAACATTCCCTCACCTCTCTCAAACTCTCGGCCCTCTCTAAACACACACACATCTCTACAAGAAAGTTCAAGTTTGAAGAAAGCTAAGGAAAACTAGAAGATTAACACTCTATCCTTGGTAAGTTAGACATGAATCTTGGTTGTATGGTCTTGATATAGAAATATAGAGTTTAATATTGGTATGTTTTTTGTTAGGCATTGATATGAAAGTAAACTCGGCTCTTGAGACTCGGAGTTCATTTAATCAATCTCAGGACTAAGGTAAGATTTATGGCTCTTCGTCTCCGTTCTTGAGCATGTGTTCCTTCCATGATTCATATGCTATCTTGTTATAAGCTCCTCAATATGCTATCAATTTCATGGTTATATGTTTGTTGGCTATGAGCTCTTCTTTGGAATGATGATTTTGTATGTACGTTCGAATCATGAAAATGATCATCTTGAGACTAGCCATTCCTTGGATATTATATATATTTGAGCTCTGGACCGTTAGTAAAGCAATGACCATGGACTAAGAGGTGTTTCGATAGCCTAAAAATGGACTTGTGTTTTGGTTTGACGATCACTACGGACGTATGTTTTCAACATAAAAAGCTTGCTATTTTAGTTTAGTTTCGCTATTCTGTTTCCAACATAAAAAGCTTGCTATTTTAGTTCAAGTTTCGTTACTTTGTTTTTAACATAAAAGCTGGTTGCTTCATTACTCTGTTTTCAACATAAAAAGCTAGCTGTTTCAGTTTAGTTTCGTTACTCTGTTTTCAACATAAAAAGGTAGCTGTTTCAGTTTAGTTTCGTTACTCTGTTTTCAACATAAAAAGCTAGCTGTTTCAGTTTAGTTTCGTTACTCTGTTTTCAACATAAAAAGCTTGCTGTTTCAGTTTAGTTTCGTTACTCTGTTTTCAACTTAGTTTTGTTACTATGTTTTTAACATAAATATTTTGCTGTATTAGTTTAGTTTCGCTATTCAAATATATTCAACAAAAACAGTTTGCTGTATTAATTTTGAGAATTTTTTATTTCTTTTGATTAAACCGAGTCCGTAACCGATCTTTTTGACATATAATTATGTTCTCAAAATAATAAATCATCTGGTCCATAGTCTATTCCGAATTTGTTCAAATTCAATGATTGACTAGACTTCTGAATTTGTCCGTACTCTTATTCTAGTCGATCAATGTGATAATAGCTTCTCGATCCTGATATGTTCGATTGTTCTGTTTGTCTGTAAGCCATCTGTTCTGACTGTCTGTTGGGCCCAGAGGAATTTATATGAGTATCGGATTGGGCAACAACGAGTTGTCAATACGAGTTCGTATGAATCCTCATCTGTTGGATTAATCCGGACGACCCTGGGAGTAGGGTTCTGAGGGATTATCCTAAAGCACGTTGGTCGATCGTGCTTTACAGTATATGTTTGTGCTACTCGAGCGGCCACTCGAGCTGGCTATTTGGAGGGATAAGGATTTATATGATATTGTTGAAGATATAAGGGTGATAGACCCACCAAATATTAGATTCTGCCATATGACTTGAATGTGATATCTGTTATGTCTGTTAGCCTGATCTGTTCATTCTGAATGCTCTGAAATGTTACTGAAATCACATTCTTGTCCCGTTTGTTGATATGCCTATTGTTTGAAACTCCTTTGCTTCTTCTTCATGCCATAAATTTTACTGGGTCAGTGGACTCATGATTCCATAATATCATGTAGGTTCACGGACCGTGGATTCAGGAACTGAGATCCCGTGTTAGTATTTGATGTTCCTTTTGGCATTGGTGTATATAAGCATGTACCATTTTGATTTAAGGCTTGTTAAGATTGTATAGATTGTCAGCTTGTAATAGTAAGAATATCCGGATGTGATACTTTGGTTTAGTTATGTGACTGTTTGAACTATGGATACGTTTAGCTCGTAGTTTGGATTTTGTAATGAATTTGGGAGATCTCAACTTGTAAATTTGGAACGATAAGTTATGAGATTGTATTTCAGAATTTTAATGGCTTGTAATGGTACTTTCCTATTGGGATTTAGTATGAATGCATTTTGCTTGTTCCTGTTTACTTTTTGGAATGATTATCCGTCTGCGAGTAGCATTTCGGATCTCGGGGCGAAGAGCCTTGAAATCCGAGGCGTCACATAAGGTATATGTCACATAAGAATTACTTAATATAATCATACATTGTACAAGCAGTTAAAGATGGATTTATATTGTATGTAGAGGGTGTAGTGCACCAAAATATGCTGCAGTCCAATAAATGAATTTTTACACATTTTGAACTTGTTAAATTGGGTTTCTTATAATAAATTATTTGTCCAAATAAATTTTCTATTGTTTATATAAGAATTGCATAAAAAAAATATAAGAATATTTATGCGTCAAATGAAAAAATAATTAGAAATATTTTTATGGTCTTATCTTTATCTATTTTGATTTTATGTGGCTCCTAAGGGGGGAAAAAATCTTTTTATATATGATATTGGTAATTAATTGAACTTAGATAAAGTAAAAATTCAATTAAATAACTTCTTACTATAAGAATTTTAGTAATTAATCAAATTTCGATGAAGTAAAAATTCAATTAAAATAGTTCTTACTATAAAAATTTTGGTAATTAATCGAATTTCAAGTTAATGTGCTTAATATCTTGCTTGGCTATTACAGATTTTTAATAATATACTAATAAATAATTTTGTGCAACAAAAAAAATATTGTTGTAGATCATAGATTTTTTCTATGTGGAAAGAATGGCATTTATAAAACTTTTATGATAATAATTTTGTCTTGAATGAAAAAATTAGAGGAAAGTTATATTAATTTTTCAGTTTTTTTCCTTTTTTAATTTTTTCAATTTTTTTCTATTTTATTTTTTCAGTTTTATTTTTTCTTTCTTTTATTTTTTCCCAGTTTTTTTAGAATTTTCAGATTTTAATTTTTTTTAAAAAAAATTGATATAAACACCCGACACACTAGATTACACAATGATATGTTGTAAAAATACAATAACTGATTGTAAAATTATTTTAAATGACACATATCCCTTATATAAGGGGTATCTTACAATAAAATCTCACCATAGACATGCCCTAGACAATTACCGACACGTAATCGGTGGGATTCAAATCTATACCTCCTTCATAAAAATGAAAAGATGATGCCACTACATCTAAAGTACGAGCTGATATTTAAGATTCTAATAGTTTTCTTCTTTTCTTTTATTCCAAATGTTAATCAAACTCTACAAGAAGATTAGTTTTCTTCTTCTCTTTTATTCCAAATCTTAATCGCACTCTTTTATTCTTGTATTTTCCAAGTAAAAGCACAAGCCAAAACACACATATCATGTATATACGTTATTGTTTTTTGAAAATAGATCATAGCTGTGATGTGTCCAAAAAAGTCATGTAAATATATGACTTATAAATTAATAGTGGCCATATTTACCTTTATTTTCTTCTCTCCTTGAAAACGATATATACATTTTGAAAAAAGGAAGTTTCACTTACAACAAAATGTAAATGCTTAATTTTATTCAAACTTCAGGCCGACATTATTGAGTTTTGAAAATAGATCATAGATTTTTTTTTTTTTTTTTTTTTTTTTTTTTTTTTTTTTTTTTGCTTCCAGAGGAAATCCAATTCCTAACCATCCTTTAAGGCGGATATTTTAAGAGAAGACTGGTGCCATTTCATCCAACAAGCTCCGACAATAAAAGATACATAGAATTAAATGATTTTTCCTTAACAATCAAACATGTGTTTATTATTAATTAAACTTAATGTTAGTTGATGTCGGAGGGAGAGAAACTCAACTAGTGAAGCAAACAGGAATCCGTTGCCTTGTAGTGACGCCAACAATAACTATTCCCACATTTCCAATGCAATCCACTATTTGCCGACTCACCATTTGTCGTTTGCAACCAATTTCTACATTTGGATAATCTTCAACCTTCATGCTCTAAAATCTTGAAATTCATAAAGCTCTAAAATTCATGTATAAATAATTAGGAATCGGTAGAAAAAGGGGCAGTTATTTCCCATTTCAGATGATCAACAAAGGAACCTGTATTGGATGATCAGAATGCCACCGGCGTCGACTCCTCGCGGCTCCACTTATCTCACTGCTCTTACTCTTGAAATTGAGAAAAATTAGCTTCAACCTGTATGCACACTATGTATACGTATACGTATTTATTTATTAATGTAAACACACACACACACATGTATATATATGTATATGTCTCTTCGGCATTTGTTTTTCTTTATTTGTTTAGTTATTTTTATTCTACATTTTGCAGTATGTTGATAAACTAATGGTATTTGATTACTTTCTCTTCAGGAGCAGTAACTCCACAATCAGCTAGTAGTATTATCTATGAGGAACTCCTAGAACCTTAATATTGTTGTCCCTTCTAGTTACCGATGTATTCATTTAGAAAAGGGATAATTACCTTGACATGCCCTGAGATTTGGATAATTATCATTACACCTCATATTATTAGTTCAATTGATCAATAATTACAATTACACCCCCTAAAATTCTCAAAACGTTACAAGTAGACTCTCGATAAAACGGTGTGTTTGTAGTTACGCATAAGCTCAAGGAGTAATTGTAGTTATGCATTATGTTGAAATTGTGGTAGAGGATGTAATGATGATTATCGAAATCTTAGGGGCTATTTTGGTAATTATACCAAACTTCAAGGGAGTATTGAGGTAACTATTCTTATGAAAAAGTGCTACAGAAAACAATCACAAATTACCAACTAACAAAAGAAGTTCCTGGATTTACCTTTAGCGGGATGGGATCCTTTATTCCAAATGGTATTTCATCTCTTATTCCGTGCCTTTAAACGCATGCTATGTGTATTATATTTATTACTAAATATTTTTATAAGGAAATATTTAATACATGTGGCATGTATTTAAAGAATGAAATAGGAAATAAAATATTATTTTGGAATAGAAAATCCCGTCGCACCTTTAGCACGATCATCCACTTCCAGAGCTATGCTTGGAGCTAGTCATTTGCATCTAATATTTTTTCCCTCCTGCTCCAGGGGTGCGTATGAGTTTCGTTCTTGTGCAGCTTTCTTTCTTGTCAATGCTAAGTGTACTAATAATATGGAGCTTTATCATTTTCAATCGTTTCTCTTTTCTCTTGTCTGCTTCTCTCTGTTTGGATCATTATCAACGTCCAACATCAAATATATAGTACCTTCATCATTCGCATTTCGTTCTTATTATCCTGCTCAATTGAGCATTTTTATTTCATTTCTCCAATCTTTTAACTTTCTTCTATTTTGCAGATGTTTGAGGTTTAGCTTGATAATCCTCAAGTCTTACTCCATTACTCATCTGCTCTTGTCCAAGGTGCTACAAATGTCTTTTGGTATGAACCTTTGCCTATTACTTGTATAAGAAGTAATTTTCCAATATAAAGCTAATTAAGTGGGGAAAAAACCAGTAGCATGGCAATTGACCTAGAAAGCTAAGAGTATATGAAGTAGATTCGATGGATTAAGACATACATAATTCTGTTGACGCCTCAAATCTGTTCAATTTTCTATCTAGTTAGAGACTCATTTTGTGTGACAATCCGAAAATTTCCTTAATTTGATTTTAAAGTGAGAAAATTTATCTAATCGAATTCTTAGACAAATATTTCCCTAGTTTGATTTTTGAACTCTCAATTTTCAATCGATAGGCGTTTTAAAACGTTTTTGAGAAAAATCCTAATCAGTAATCAATTTCTCACCTATTTGATATTTTTCTCCCAATCAAAAATATTTTATTATTTCCAAGAGATTTATTTTACACCCAAAAATTATTGTATACATTATTTTGGTTCAAGAAATGATTTTTAGTCCAAATTATATTCAAGAATTTAGTTCAAAACTCAATTTATCATACCATATATTATATCCTAAATTATACTAGAAAAAATATTAAAATATATACATATATATACACACACATAGCCGCCCACACATACACACACAATATAGCAAAGATATTTCATTTTTTAATTTGAGGTTTAATCCTTAACCAAGTTTTGTAACATTATTGTACTAGCCATCTACAAACCATAACAATTTGCCACCTCTCATCAATTTTAGAAATGACAAATAGATCCCCTCAATTTTGCTTTTATGAAACAAGACCAAGCTTGGCCATTCTCCTCACCCTTGTCCGGAAATAGAAGAGAGAAAAAGAGAGAGAAGAGAGAAAATAGAAGAAAGAAGAAAAAAAGAGGAAAGAAAGAGAGAAATTCCAACTTGTCTTAATTTCATTAAAATTCCTACTCTTATTGCTATTTGCTTACAAGATTTAAAGCTTGAATTTTAAGAGGGGAGAAGAAGTAGGGATTGATACACTTGGTAAGTTTCTATTTTGACTAAGGATTTGTGACTAGAATTGAATAATTATGGTGTTGATTTATGGTTTGATTGATATAGGAACTTTTTGAATGATCAAATCTTAATTTCTAGCACTTTGAGGTTATTGGCTATACGATAAGGATCATAGCTATTCCCTCTCTTGAATACTTTCTATGGATTGGAACTTGTATTGGTTTGTTTCACTTCTTGAATCGATTAAATCGTGTTGTTGAAATTTCATTAAAATTCCTTGTTTTGGGATACTTATTTCTATTGAATCCTTGACTCGATTCTATGCTATTGTATTCTTGATCATGTTGGGAGTTTGATGGAGTAAAAATCATGGACAAAACAAGAGTCAAACAACTTGACAGTTTAAAACACCAAAATTGGTATTTTTGCCAAAATTTCTTCAAAACTTAAAAATTAAAATCTCATTGATGACCAGAACGAACTAATGCTAATTTCTTCATTTTTCGAGGTCTGATATATTAAAGATTTTATTTAAAAAAAAAACATTCCTCGGTTACTGTTCACCGAGCGCGACCGGGCCCCTTTTTGCAAGCAGACGCGCTCGGGACAGAGGCCATGGTTGCTTTTATGCGCCACCGCGCCCACTTTGGTCCGCGGTGGCGTCCATTCCAGAAAGTTTTCGAACTTCATTTTGATCTGTTTTGCTATTTTTCGTCCGTTTTTCACTTCGTTAAGTTCTCCTCATTCCGAATATATAATCTGTGTCCCGAATTTAATTTGAATCAATTGATAATATCCGAATCTTGTTAAACTTTGAATATTCCAACTCGATTCATTGTTTGAACCTATCGATCATTTGAATTCCTTCCTCGATAGGATTATGTGCTTGAATATATATGTTCCGTTCACTTTGAACATGCCGAAATTCATTTCGAAATCGCTTGTCAAATTCTTCGCTATATGAATTTTGTCCGACATGGCTAAATGTTTGAATATGTTCTGTTCGTTTTGAATTCATACCCAAATGAAGCTATATGTTTGAAATGCCATGTTAGTTATGAACCTATATGTGTGTTTGATAAGTTGGGCCCTGAGAATTCTCAGGGGGATTTGATTGAGCAATATTGGGTCGACGATCAAAACCCCTGGGAATTCCTGTATGTTGGGTAGTTCAGAGGGGTCCTGGAAATAGGATTTCAAAGAGCTGCTCTTGAGACTCGTGGTCAACCGTGCTGCGGTGACTGTGTCTCAAGTATGTACGTATGACTCTCCTTGAGCGATGCTCAGAGTTGTACGGGAGGGATAAGGATATATGTATGTTATATATTGAAATTATAAGGATGACAGATCTACCAAATAATTGCTTCGGCCTTATATATTTTGACATGAATGTGATCAAGTTATAAGTTATCCATTTGCATTGTTTGTTATGAATGATTCGTTATCCATTTGTATTGTTCGTTTTGAAAGATTCGAATTTTGATATCACATTCATAGTTCATTATTGCTACGGCTCTCGTTCGAACTTTGTACTCTTCCTCTTGTTTATGTTTTTGTCGAGCTATTTGTTTATATCGCTTGTGAGATAATTGCAATCGTGGGCTTGTTCGATTTTATTGTTGAGCTTATTACCTCTTTGCTCTTTTATTAGATTCCTCGTTCTTTGCTATTCCATAGCTATGCCTCTTACTAAGTCAGTGGAATTATTCAAATATATTACCATGTGTATGTGAATAAGCATTTGAAGCTTCGTGTTAGTATATGGCTTCTCTTGTTGGAATTATGTATAAGCATGTATCTTGACCTGATGAACACTTGGATTTATGTTTGTTAGAATGTATAGATCGTCGGCTTGTAATAGTTAGGATTTTTGGATGTAATATTTTGATTTAGTTAGTGTCCATTTGAACTACGGATACGTTGGCTTGTAATTTGGATTTAGTAATGAAATTTGAAAATTTTTAGTTCGTATTTTGGATCATAAGTTACGAATTTAGCATGATGAATTTTCTGTTTGTGGTTTTAGATAAGTTCGTTCGTGAGTAGCACTCCGGATTTGGGGGCGGAATGCCCTGGAATTCCGGGGCGTTACATTTTGACAGGGAACATATTTTGCTCAGTGTTAGATACCCCTCGTCCCATTTTTTCTATCACCTACGGTAGTGACACGTCTTCCCAAAGAAGCCCTAAAGTCTGCTTCTCATAGTATGAATATGAAGTTTTATCCTTATAGCCTATCATTTCTTGTAAAAGAAGTGGAGAGAATGGAAGAACATGAAAGTCTCCCTTTGTAACTGAAGCTGCAAAGTGTAAAATCATGGCTTTCTTTCCCGTTGAACCCCTATCGTCATGCTGCATGTAAATAATGGAAGAAAAATAGGCAAACGCCCAATAGTAGTTTGGAATTTTGAAATGACTTTGGATGTTGGATACCTTATAGCTCAATTGGCTTCCTCACACCTATACCAAGTACATGAACTTACTATGAAGGTGGAAAATGGGTAGTTTGATAGGTCCATGACACGACCAATACACGAGCATAATACAGTGCAAAGTGATTGCAGTTGGAATGCCATTCTTTTGTGTCTTCCAATTCATATTATCACAGATGGTGACTTCCTAATTGAGGTAGATCGGCATTGTCTTGGCTCATAGCATGTATCTTGTTCACTGCTTTTGTTTGCACTATGACCTTCAACCTCAATTCATATCATGTTCACAGAGAGATTCCATATAATGAAAATAAGCTATAATGTCTCTTCTCATCAAGCTTGTTTGGCTATTCAAGGCATTCCTTGAGTCTCTTTCACGTGAGAAGCTTTTGGTAAGATAATTAATTCCCTATTATTTCATCTTTTGTTCTGTGAGAGACATAAATTGTCCTCATAGCTTCTAATATTTGTAGTATCTCTTGGAGGCAGTTGCTCTAGATTTTGAGAGATTGAAGAAGATCCCTCCACAGGTGTAGCATTTATTTTCTCCATGATCGTAGTTCGTTGTTTTCTTGTACCATAAGCTTCTCTTCACTAACTTCGGCATAAATTCTGTTGTTTTACATTCTTATCAGGCTCAGCAAGATGTATTTCTTCTCCTCTCGAGATGCACATTTTTCTATAACTCAGGTTGATCAATATTTATATAACTATGTCTTTATCGCCTTGTCATGATTATGAATTCATTTCATCATTGTGCTGACAAAAATTGATTGTGTTCTTCGTAGCTGACAAACTTGAAATGTTTTGTAGCAATTTCTTGATTTTCCAACTGTTTTCTTAATTGGGGGTGCATCGGATGTATTTGTCACCAAACTAGTTGACTAAGAAATAGAGATAATTACCTCAATATCCCCTGAGGTTTGGCATAATTACCAAAACACTACCTCAAGTTTGAATAATTATTATTACATCCCCTACTATTAGTTTAGTTGACAAATAAATTACTAGTGCACTCCTTGAAAATTCTGAAACATGATAAGTAACCTTTCTAAATAAGGCAGTGTTATTGTAAATATGCATGCGCTTAGTTGGTATACTTGTAGTTATGCATCAGCTAGGGGGTGTAATGGTAATTATCCAAACTTTAAGGGATATTTTTTAATTATGTCAAACCTCAAGGGTGCAGAGGTAATTATCGCTGAGAAATAAGGTACTACAAAAGGATTTGATTGTTTCATTGTTCCGACATCATACTAAATTGTCAATTACTATCTATAAAATTTCTCATTTTCAACTTATATTGATATTCTCATCATTGATTTTATATTGATTATTTGACTGGCCACCAGCTTCAAAACTTGAAGGTGGAGCCAATACTTCTTCATCACCTTTTCAAGATAAAATTACTCCAAGGTACTGCTCATATATACAGTTTTTGCCATGTGACAGAAAGATTTTTCTTTTTTATGCTTGTAATGTACAATAATATAAAGTGATGTTTAAACTTTTTCATAATGTCGATAGGCCTTGAACTTAGGATGACAAAGTAGTACAAGATTGAAAACATGTTTATATAGCTTCACATCTCCAGGTGGTTTGTTGTACCCAACGAGGGTTGTTCATCATGCAGCCTGGGATGCATTAAATTTTCTTTTTCCTTTAAGTCGTTCTGAATTGTGCGAGTTTATGATGCATATGTGTTTAATATTGATCTTTGAGTATGATAGAGTTGCCTTAATGCCTTCAATAGGTACTAGTGCTTTAAAAATTGCACTAGGTAGTAAAGTCCTAGAGCTAATATAGCCTCCCCCAACTTCTATTGCACGAGCTTGCTTAGTCTCCTAAAGCATAGAGAATAATGCCTCGACACTTTGAGTACATGAGTGCATAAAGAATCCACCATTGTGTGCTTTGGAGCATGGTTCATAGAAACGGTAGTAGATATTGGGACGGATGCCACCATCCCAATTCTATTACAATGTCGCAAAATGGTCTTGACTGTTATGCGCATTTTTAATTTAAAGTATTGGTTTGTTTCTATAAAAAAGTGAAAAAAAAAATATCAAAAAATATAAAAATCGCCATTCCGTTCTGTTCCTCCGCAATAGTCGAATAAGTCAGATTAGCGTCCCGTTCCAACTAAGTTATCAATTCGAAACATGAATTCACGCAAGAACCGTTCCATCACAGAACATTGGATCGAAGAAGACCGTTCTCATTCCCCCCCTCCCCCCCTCCCCCCGGCTTTTGTGCCGATCTGGTGAACGAGAATAACCCAATGTACGTCAATGATTTCAACACATGATCCCCAATGACTGCAGAGCAGCCTAGCTAGTTATTGTGCCTAACTCTAACTTGTGATATAGCATCTAACATTGGGGAAGAAGGTAAGACGGCTAGTAGGGAAAAGCAGCTCATTGAAGCTGGCTTAGAGGGGTTTCTTAACGTGATTGTCAAAATGCGATGGCAATGTCATAAGATATGCTATGTCGATCCTGCTCTAGTACCTACTAAGTGAGTCTCACATTAAACCAAACCACACAAATATCTTTTGAAAGTTGGTCTTTCTATACCTTTAGGATTACCATCAATGTTGATTCCATTAATCTTTCCAATCGATGAATCGACCACCTTTGCTTTATATGTCCACATCATCGTACAAGATTCTTCCACTATTGCTTGTGAGTAAGCATCTCATGGACCAAATTCATAATATGCTCATTTCTTGCCTTGGCACTTTTCACTTTACAACGCATCGACTTGAACTTTCACAACTCAGCTAAACCAAGTTTATATAGATGTGTCTTGATAGCCAACATTTGCAAGTCTTGTTAGCAATCATGCATAAGTTGTTCTACCTAAATATGGCCTTCATGTGAAAATCCCAGATCACAACTTTAAGTTATCCACTTGTAACTTTGTTTTTTGAAAAACGTATCTCTTTATCTTTTCTTCATGTCTAAGTAAGGCAAGACCATGGAGCTTTTGTTTCACCAAATTGCAGAAAACCCTTTATTGAGTTTCTCAGACGTAACTAGTTTTATCCTTTGTACTGCTTTTGATCTTGCGCTAATGCCTATAGCGGGTTCTTGGAGCATCAGCGCCTAATAGGATATCAATCTGCAGGTTTCTTTTCTTTAATGAAGTCTAGGTACAATAGTCTAAGGACATAAATCTAGGTGGTGAACTGTGGAGGTAATTCCATGGGACATCAAAGCATAGAGATTGTTAGATTGTGGGTGTTCAAGTGGAAAGAGCAATTTGCAGGATTAGAGCTAATGGAAGTAACTATGTTGGCCACTAATATATCTTGGAAGGCAAAAAGTTGTCATCGAGGTCATTGGAATAGGTACAAGTTGATTAGTTTTGTATTGATTGGAAATTGTAGGGAATGAATATAATATAGCTCGACACGGGCATAAGTGTAATTTACCACTTATTGTTTGGTGGTACTTATATATATTTTTTTAGGACAATTACCTCAATAACCACTGAGATTTGGCATAATTATCAAATCTCCTCGTGAGGTTTGAATAATTATCATTACACTTCCTTCTAATATAGCTAATGAATAATTATAATTACACCTTTAAAATTCCTGAAACATTACAAGTAGGCCTCTTAGAGAAATAATGTAATCATAATTACATATCAGCTAAAAAAAAAAACTGTAATTGTAATTATACATTAACACACCTAACAGTTGAGAGTGTGATGGTCATTGCCCAAAGTTTAGGGGATGTTTGTTAGTTATGCCCACCTTTTGGGAATGTAAAAGTAATTATCCTTTCTTTTTATGTTTCAAAAGTGAAAAAACTCACATCTAATCTTATTAGGGTACTAGGATACCACGATTAGAATGGATTAACCGACTATAAGTCAGGATAAGTAAGAATGATAACAATAATAAAGAGTGTGCAGAAAATTTAAACAAACTTAGAATTTATCATGCATAGGAAACTTACATTACAATAGCAGACAGACTGACTTGATTCATACATAGATTGGCGTGGTAAGTAACTCTCCTTTTAGAGAAAATACTTTCTTCATCGAAAAATCCAAACTTATTCCAACATTTGCTGAAAACTCTTCTAAATAGAAAATGTTCTTTATAGAGGATTCCAAGTTTTTCCTCTTGTTATGCTCCAATAGCGTATGTCCATCGTAAGATCCATGGTACAATTTAAATTGCAATGGATTGGAGTAATATCTCTACATCATCCACAACTTGTTGATTAGCTTCCTAGACTAAGATAATATTCCTTCTACACAGACTCAAAAAATTGGTCAAAGCCCCATCCAGTTGAATAATTGAGAATTAGTTTCTCACATAAAAGAGTGCCTTCCCAAACTTTGATATGATCAAAATAGTCGTAAGACCTGGGTTTTTTTGGATGATATTGATGTTCCAAGTATCTTAACTTCTTGAGGTCGAATTCCCCATTTTGAAGATGTCATGATTCTCTAAATAATGAATTTGCTATAGGCTGTGTTGTAGACAATAGAATCTTTGCTTCTACTTGTTGATTCAATTTCAACTAAATGCATTTCTTGCAAGATAGCCTGACAGTAATAAACATTGTTTTCCCAATGGATAGTAGAAAAGTATTTATTGAAATGAATGTCCCCAATACAATCCGGTTGCATGTCTTTAAAAACCTTTTCTTTTTTTTTTTTTTTTTCAAAATCATGCCGTTAAGGATTGCATCGATAGGATAGGGATTAATCGATGAATAAGGGACATATGAATATGTTTGCCCCTTAACATCTTCTGGTGGTACTGCAAATTTGTATGCCTCCGCTGAACAAGCGTCTTCTTCATTCTCAAATTCATTGATCTTATAATGTTTTGATGCCTTGGCAGTTCTTTAGCTGTATTAGCAAAGACTTTATCCTTTTGAGTTTGAGAGCCTTTTGAACTCCCTTCCCTAATAAGGAGCATTCGAGATAATCTTTTATCCCTGCAAGAATTCTTGTGTGAGAAAATCAGCAATAGAATTCTTATTTCTATTTATATACTCAATTTAAAATTCAAAGCATGACAATAATGCTTGCCATCTAGCCAAAATCAACTCAGTTGCGATGCTTTTAACATCTTTTTCAAGGACACTTTTAGCAGGTTCACAATCTGTTCTTATTAAAACTTTTTATTTAGAAGGTCACCATGAAATTTAGTGACACATAGAACAATTGAAAGAATTTAATTATTTATAGTTGAATAATTTTGTTGGACTCTATTCCATAAGGATGAAGTATACAAAACTAGTTGTTCAATATTCGTTTATGAAATTCTGTGTCTTAGAATTCCCCTATAGCCTACCTTACTAGTATTGGTTTTAACAACTTTATAAAGATTTGAGTTGGCTATAGCCAAACAAGGAAGTTTCATGACTTCTTAATTTAAATTATTGAACAACCTTTTAAAGATTTGGATTGGCTATAGCCAAGCAAGGAAATTCCATGACTTTCAAATTTAAATTTCTAACTGCCATTGAATATTGTTCCTCTGTCCACTTGGGAGGGTTTTCTTTGAGTCTTT
Organism: Handroanthus guayacan; assembly: GCA_014898755.1. Lineage (NCBI taxonomy): Eukaryota > Viridiplantae > Streptophyta > Magnoliopsida > Lamiales > Bignoniaceae > Handroanthus > Handroanthus guayacan. The sequence goes on from JACFYI010003736.1 coordinate 177,899, forward strand.
GTAATAGGGGTTTACAATCAATTGCAAAATTTTTGTAGAAGTCTGATACATAGTTCATGCTTCCGAAAAATCTTTGCAACTAGTTTTTATTAGTTATCTCATCAGGAAATTTTTCAGCAAATATAATTACTCTTTCTACAGGACTTATATGCCCATTGTCAATATAATGATCCAAAAGCGACTTTAAGTTGAAATAAGCTCATTCATTTAGCACACATTGCCAGTCCTACTCTTTTAACAATATTTAGGGATATCCTTCGATGCTTAAAATGTTAATCAATATCCTGTGAATATACAGATGAACAATTGTAAAAGTCATATAAGGATTGAATATTTCATTCAGGATATGTTGAAATTCTGAAGGGGCATTTTTCAGCCTAAATGGCATATCCATTTGAAATGTCTAAATGGGACTGCGAAGGTGGTTTTGTATGTATCTTCTTTCATATGAATTGGCCAATATCTAGATTTCAGATCAAATTTTGAAAATATTTTTGTTTGATAAAGCCTATTGAGGAGATCTCTTTTGTTAGGTAGTGAATATCTAATCCATTTCAATGCTTTATTAAGTGCAGTGTAGTTTATTACCAGCATTGGGCTCCTCTTTCAGGTTCTGCAATGTTTTTAACCTAAAATATTGGGTGGCACCAGATGCTCTAAATTTGTCTAATTGGACCCTTTTGCTAGAGATCATTAATCTCTCTTTTACATATTTCAAGATAGTATGGTCTCATAGTGATTGGTCTCACCTTTGTAAAAACTTTCTTCTCATCAGATCTTTTCATCAGAAACTTCCTCATAAGAAAAAAAAAAACCACATTTTTGTTTCATTCCTAAAACGCGTTAGGAACTTCATTGCATATTTGATGTTGTGCTTACTCTTGAAAGATTTAATCTTTTCTTTGGTCTTTGGATTTTCTAGTTTTTCTTTGGGCTGCTTAAGATTCATTTCTTCCTTTAAGGAATTGAGGAAATTTCTCTTCTTCTCAATAAGAAAGTTCAAAAAGTGTATCTTATGATACCATGGAGTTATAGTGAAATAAAAGTGAATGGGATTTTCACCTATACGGGAGGTAAAAGATGAGAGGAGTTGTTAAAAGAGCAGGACTACGAATTTATGCTAAAAAGCTTTTTTTAACTCAAAGCCAAGTTTCTAGATCATTATATTGAAAGTGGACTTATATGTCCTGTTGGAAGAGCAATTATTTTTGCTGAAAAATTGCCTTATGAGATAATTGATAAAAATAAGTTGCAAAGATTTTTGAAAAGCCTGAACTATGTATCAAACTTCTATAAAAATATTGCTATTCCTTATAAAGGAAAGCTCTCTAGCGACATCATTCATCTATCTGAGCAAAATAATTATATTAAAGTATGTTCAAACTATTGGTCAACAGACACATAGGATTGAAGAAATCATTTCAAATATGAGTTACGACCCGACAAAATTTGTTGAAGAAGGAGAATCTTCTAAATCTCAAGAGAACAAGGACTCAATTCCATTAATGCCTCCTTCAAATCTTAAAGATGAAAAGTTTCACTTTGCAACCAAAAAAGGACTTTGAGTTCATGGAGGAACTTATGAAACGTCTTTAGAAATTTAAAGTTTCAGAGGAAAAGAAAAAAAAAATGCTACTACTTTGTGTGATGAAGAAAGTGATGGAGTATCAAGGTTTACACCCTTCTAACCAAGGCCAAATCCAATGGATCTTCAAATTGAAAAAAAATTGGAATTTGTCCAATTTGACAGAAATTCTATAGTTGAACGGAATATTGATGACATGTCTAAATATAATATTAAGACTGTCATCAAATTTATGCTAATGTTCACAGCTACCACAAGGCTGAAAGGAAATGATGATAAGCAAATTGCCTTAGCTATTATAACTAGCTTTATTGCTTAATTACAATGATGGTACGACTTCTACATGTCCAAGATTGCAAAGGATCAGATTTTTGCAGCAGACACCAGAGATCCCAACACCCAAGAAGAAGTACCAGACATGGTCTATATGCTTACTTGTACTATATCGTCACATTTTATCCAAACTAATGAGCTCCGGAAAGATCGAGCTCAAGAACAACTCATGAACCTGAAATGTCCAATGTTGGCCCAATTCTCATGGCATAAGGATATTTTCTTTTCAAAAGTAATGACTAAGTCCAACTACAATATGGACTTTTGATGGAAAAAAATATCTGGCCTTCCTCCATTATTTATAGAACGAATAAGAAGCAAGCTTAAAGCTAAATATAGTGGGGTAATCCCATTCTCTACTATGACTTATGGAGATTTGGCCTCTAAAGTCAATGCAGAAGGAATTAATTTGTAGAATGATTCTAGATTAAACATTAGCTTGAACAACAAGCTCTCCATAATGGAGAAACTATGTGAAATTTCTACAAAGAAATGGGTTATTTACCAGTTGAATTTCCTAAAAAAGATAAAAGGAAAAGACACAGAGGTCATAGAGATGCTTATGAGCATCATAAAAGTAAAGACGCTTATAAGCATCAGGAAACGAAAAAAATAGTTTAAAGATAAATAAAAAGATGCTAAGCATCAAGGAGAATCGTCGAATACTTAGAAAAAGAAGAAAAAGAAGACATCTGATAATTCCATAACTACGTAATATTTTTACATATTTTGGTTATGGAATTATCCAATTTTTATTATAATTTGATTAATAGAGTGTTCAAGTGTGCAAAATGCAGGAAAATTTGCAAAAGGACACAAAATGAGAAAAAAGCAAAGGAAAAACCCTACTGTGTTGGGTGCAACTGTACCCAATAATGGGTGTGGATGCGCCTAAGGCAAATTGCAAAAGAGTTCACTGGCATTGGGTGTGACAATGCCCAGAATAGACGAGTGAAAAAATACAAAGCTTTGGGTTTGGGTGCAAGTGTGTCCATAATTGGGCACGGTCGTGCCCATGTCAAAGAGAGAAGATTAGGTTACTGTACGTCCCCAATTTTGTGTGTGGACGTGCACATATGAGTAGACTCCTACATTGAAAAGAATTCTTGGCAATCCTAATTCCGTTTGAACTCTCAATTCAACACAAAGTCTCAATTTTTTATCCCTTTTGGACTCTAATTAGGCGCAATATCTGAAGAATTCTAAGTGGGGATGGAGACCTCAATCCAAGAGAGGATTAGAGTATTATAAATGGGATTAGTTGGACTTCGTTTTGGATCATCTTGAAGAATTCTCATGACCTGCTCAAGAATAAGCATTCAAGATCTTCAAGTTTTTTCGTATTTCAATATTTCTTTCATTTATTTTCTTTTCTTGTTCAAAGTTCATATTCATTAACATCAATATGAACTAATTTCTTTTTCTAGAATTATGTTTTATTGAATTTTCTCTAATGACTTCCTTTTTATTTGCAATTTTTACTTAAAACTCTCTTTCAAACAAATCTAGTTTAGTTTTAGTTATTTTTGTTTTGCACCTTTCAATTGGAAATAAACCAATTCCTCATGGAAAAGATACTCTACTCACTTCTTTATTACTTGTTGCGACACGTGTCCTTGAATGTGGATTTTGGCCCAACAAAATCTAATGTTTGTTTGAGGTGTGGTAAAGTAGGCCACTATGCCAACAAATGTTTTGTCAAGAAAATGATTCAAGCCCTTGACATAGGTGAAGACCTTAAAAGAATACTTCAAGCTATATTCTAAAATGAAGAAAGAGAAAGTTAGAAGTTAATCCTCTAAATAACTACTCTACGAAAGAATCTTAAGAAGAAGAAGAAGAAAAAGAGCAACAACAACAACCACCACCACCTAAAAAGGAGTGCAATGATGGGAACAAATGTGATAACTGGTTTGCAAAAAGCTTTGGGTTAATCATTAAGGTGCTTACCAAAGAAAAAAGCTTTATACTTGATCTTATAGATCAAACTAAGGATCCACTAAAAAAAGAAAGACTCTTAAAACTTATTTAGTTGAAAAATCGAAAAAAGTTAAGGAGACTAAGCTCTCTCAAAAGAATCAAATATTTTGTCGAACACTCCTCTTTAGAAAAAAAATACACCTTGATAGAGTAAGGAAGACACTAACTAATAGCCAACATGGAAATATCTTAGAGCATAAATAAATTAAATCAGATTTGAGAAATTGGATCTTAAACTTAAGGTTTTTTTATTTAGAACAAATTAGCCATCATCATTTCAAAAAGAAGAAGAGTTTAACACTTGAAGTGATGGAGAGGATGATGCTAGATAAATACATCATATTTTTGCTAAAGAAATCAACAAATTGTAATGGATAAATATGGTGGATCTAGCGATGTCTCAACAATGGTTCACCAAAGATACTTTAGTAGTAAATAAAGAATTTACTATTAAAGTTAAAACAATGGTTGACTTGGGAGCTGATATTAAGTGCATCTTAGAAAGAATAATTCCTACCAGATATCTTAGTAAAACAACACAAGTGGTTACCGCTATTAATAGACAACTTCTAATGGTCCAATACAAGTTATCGGTTGCATTAATCTCTAATAACAGAATTTATATCCCTATGCTATTTATAATGAGGAAAGGGTTATCTACTTCTGTAACTATGAAAAATCCCCTTTTGCACCTACTTTTCCCAAGAACCTTTGTTATTGAGAAAGGGATTACCTCCAATCTGGATAGAAATCCCATTCATTTTCCTTTCACTACAACTCTAGTTGATGAGAAAGGGATTACATCCAATATGGATGGAAGTTCCATCTACTTACTTTTCACTACAACTCACATTTAATCTTATTAGTTTAACATAGCTGCTGCTACTTCTCAGGTTAGGTGATATCCTCGGCATATGATGAGTCTTCTCTTCTGGCAGCTTTATCCACGGTACTGGCCTTTATGTTGTTGGAACTTTGTACTTTCTTGTGTAAAAGCAATCCTATTTTCTATGTTGGGATTGATCTTTTCTAGTTGGAAAAAATTAAAAAAAAAAGAAAAAAACAAAACAAAACAAAACAATCATACATTTAGATGCCATTACCAACGTTTTATGTTGCGTAAGGTTAGGTAGTTTTTTCTTTTTAATTTATGCAGTGACTTTATCCCAATTTGTTATTTAATTAAAACAACATTGTACATTGCACAGAATATTGTACCAGTAAAGAATTAAATATCTGAACTTGGGTTGTGAATAATTAATTCAAACTTTGAAAAGAGGCTTTCCTTTCTATTTGTTTGACCCTTTGTGAGTTTATGATCCTTGTGGAGATGATTTGTTATTAGTTTGTTAGTGAGAAATTCTGGGGGAAGCAGGTTGAGGCCTGGCATGCTTTTACCAAGGTATGACTCCGTCAAAATAAATGCCAATTCAACTATGGCCTACTATAAGGCATGTCCTTTTATGATAAAAGCCTAAGCCTTGTCCAAGATCAAAGAAATTTTATCAAATTTCTTATGCAAAAGATCCAATTAAAGACAACTACAAATCATACTTATTCATAAAGCATTTAGATGGAGAAGTGAAGATATTCCTAAATAAGAGCAAAAATGACGGAATATGAGAAAAGATGGAAAATCTAGAGTTTTATTGATTATTTTTTCTCTTTTTCTCCCAAGGTTTGTTTTTAACAATACCAAACCCTTCATTTTATAGAGGAAGTGAGACACACCAAGACAATATTATGATAATTGTCATAGTAGGATAGACTGTGCAATGGTAAAGACTTTGCAGTGACTCAAGGACAATAATACAGGTTTTGCAGTGATTCAAGGATAATAATACAGACTCTACAATGATTCAAGCATAATAATATAGATTCTACAATGATTCAAGGACAATAATACAGACTTATGGCTTGTGCAATCATCATGTATCTTGAGAGCATAGTCTGAGGAGAGAAAGTTCCATGGAGCATCATCTTCAATTAAAGACCAAATCTATGGAGGAATTGTAAAATTTCTTTTAGTCATTACTCTGTGGAAATTTCTAATTTCATTTCCATGAGATTCCTACTCTCGATTGAGATCATAAGGGAAAACTCCGAATTCTTGGATTGATGAACAATGTTGATAGACCATTTCTTGAGAAAAATAACCTCTTTTGGAAAACATATAAATAACATATTTTCCTTGGTCATTGTTGTTGTGCTCTTGTTTTGTTTGAAGGACTTTGAACATTCTGATCCATGTGGAAAGAAGATAGAATCATTTGAAAAATATTGTAGCACAAGGAACTTCTTCTTCTTCATCATACTATCGATTGTATACCCAACACTTCCATCGAATATATTCAATTGACAACGCAATGTGTGTGGACCATTTTTCAAGCAGATACCATAGCATACACATAGGTTCTTTTGAAAACATTCTGTCAAAAAGAGATACAAGACTAAAGAGTTCATAAAAAAAAATTGGATGAAATCCTAACCCTCCAAAGGTTTGAATACCGATTTTCCTCATGGCTAAAGATTGGTATTTCAGTAATAATTCTTGAGCTCTAGTTTTAAGGGTTATAGTTCTGGTCAAGTCATTGATTTCTAAGGGAAGGCATTCAAAGAGGAGTTTTGAAGATAAAGGCATAGATAAGGAGGACATCGTGCACGCAATGGAAATATGCTAATAAGGGATATGGTAGAGTTTAGGATGAGTCCGGAAATCTACAAGGACAATGTATTTTCCTTTTATGTATTTAACATCAAAAGAGTATCGAGAAAACCTTTCTGTCCATCCAAGAAACTAGCTTTGGGGTATGAGTTTTGTTTTAAACTAAGCATTTTGGGAAAGACAGTCATATCCATCGCTATTAGAAAGTGATGTCCTACTAGATGAAATTGAAACTTTTCAATACCTCTTTTGATTATAAGGATCCCTTTATAAGTGGAATGATAGTTTTGTTTTGAAGTTAGTTTTGTTTTGAAGGCTTACACAATCCACTTTTGTATCCACAAACTCTTCTTTTTCATCCATTTCCTCGAAAAAGTACCGTCGCCTAGAAGTGACCTTTGGCATTTATTTGCAGAATTCTTTCCCCATTAGAACATATCTGTAATGGGGATAGCTTTTCAATAGTGTTTTTCCTAGTTTTGATTGCTTTGGTCTGGGCACAAAACCATTCTGGAGGAATTTTCTTTCGCGTATCTTGTAATGGTCTGATAATTGATGCTAATCTTGGCTTAAAATCTGTGACATAATTGACAATTCCCAAAAATTGCTAGACTTGTTATTTTGTGAGATGTTCATTTGGAAATTTGAGGAGTTCCTGCCTAATATGGGATTAAAGGAATATTATCCCTATTTGATGTGCGTACCAAGACAGTCAATTTTGTTTTTCACAATCACCATTTTCTTTTCTGATAACATGATCTCATAGAGCTGGAGTAATTCCACAAAATGACTAAGAGTGCGTTTGATATGGAATTTAATCAAATTCCACAAAATTGGCCCGGTGAATACTAAAGGAGACTATGGTGTTTGATCTCTTGTTTGATACATAATATTATAGTAGAGATAGGTAAATTTGGTACTCTTGGATGGGTTGTTTGATAGCATGTACAATGTGAGATTATATGGGAAATTACCCTGCTATCCCTTAATATCCTCATTTTGTTTTTTCTTTCATTTTGTCTTCTTTTGCTTTAGTTTCTTTTCTCTCTCTTTTTTTTTTAATTAACTTTGAGCTCCATGGGTTAGCTTTTTCCAACAACCATGAAAAGCAAAGTACTACTGTCATATAAATGGAGTTTTGAAATGGCATATCCATTTAAAGGAGTAGCAAGAAAAAATTGTTGAACCAGTTAGCTAGCTATTAGGAAAAAATTAGAACGTTTCCACAGCAATCATCTATTTTCAAATCTTACAGAGCATTTGGAATTCAGCTACATGGAATTTGATATTCACTTACCTTGACAAGTGAAAATGACTAGCAATTATTCCACAAACATAGCCGGACGGAGCGTAGTGATTTGAGGAACGAAAATGTTACTGCCGTTCTACGCTGCGAGAGCTAGAGCTTTTCGAATTTTGGGTTTTTCTCTTGCACGGGCAAAGGGGGTAATTTGTGTGATATAGGAGCATTTGGGGTAAAATATATTCACAGTTTAATTTTCAGCGCAAAATAGTAATAACACCTCACCATTATCATATTCTTGACTGGAAATACACTAATCATACCCCCAAGCACAAATTGCCAATCTTTGTTAATCTCACAAATAGTGCAGGCTCAGAGTTAACTCCGGGCCGGCCCACATAGCTTATCTCTACTAACAAACATAAGATTAGCAAAGATAAAATACCACAATCTAATGTGATTGATCCTATCAAACACGCCCTAAGGAGATAGGAATGGGATTTGATGTCTTTAGAAAGAAGGAGTATAACGTCAATATAGATTAAGGCATTTGATAACAATGGTTCAAAGATTTTCACCATTGGTTTTTGGAAAAGAGATAGTGCGATTTTAAGACCAAATTGCATGATTGTCCATTGATAATGACAGTCTAGCTTGCAGAATGGAGCTTTGCATCGTTCTTTAGGAATGATTCCTAGTTGCCTAAATCCTACTTTAAGATCAAAATTTGAGAAGATGTTGGCTTTGATAAGGTTTTAGAAGAAAGAGCCTCGTTCTAGAGTGGAAATTTGTCATTAGCAAGGAAAAATTTCAATGATTTATAGTTGATGACAAATCTCATTTTTCCTCGGGCTTTTTCTGATCTTCTATTGACGTGAAAAAAGCTTGACTAGCCTATGGAAAAACTGTTCGCTCAATTAATCCCTCACTCTTGAGTGGATTTAACTCTGCAATAGCCAATCTTAATTGATTTAGGGGCATTCCTAGATGATTGACTTTAGTGGGATTGACATTGACATCCTTTTTGAAAGGAAGAAAGTTAAAGAATTCTGGATTCCTCCATAATGGATGTGAGCACTTCTGAAAAACTTTAGAATGAGAATCTGCACATGTCTGAATAATTTGCTTTTAGATTTCTGGGATGAGGTCAATTGTAAAAATGGTTGGGATTTAAACATATTAGAGGAAATATGACTTGAACCTGAGGCCATCTGCTTTAGGAATAGCCTTTTTTCCCAAAGATGTCTGATAATATCAAATCCCATGATGATATCTTTTCTTGAGAGAGAACATCCAAGAAACATATGGGTGACTGTCAATCCTAGAAAGAATCTAACCTTAATAGGTTTGCTTATGAGTTTTGTGGAAAAGGTATCACTATTTGCAACTTGGAAGAATTCTTGATAGGGTTTCCAGAACTTAAATGGCAAGCTTTTTTGGTTGAGAATAGATTTCGTACCTCCTGTGTCCAAGAGTCCAGTTGCTATTACTGGGAAGTCATGAGACTCTAGAATGAGTTGAACTTGGACAAGGGGTATGAACAAGGCTAACCCGATAAGCTGAATTCCCAAGCAAGAGAAGGAAAATGAAGTATTTTCTTAATCAAAGAGTGGTGGTTCATCATCATCTAAGAACTCTTCAAGAGCGAAAAGAGTTTGTATGGATGGTTTATCTTCTTCAAAGGATAAAGACTTCAAATTATCATCTTTCAGCTCGCATGTAGAAAGCTAAGAGATTTGTTGAAGAAGGTTAATTCATAGTTTATTCAGACATTATTTTGCCCAATGACACCTTTAATAACACAGACAGAATTTGTCACCTTTGGACTATGAGAATTTCTTGCGAAAGTATCTTCTTCCTCTGGGTTTCCATTTTTTGCATTTTTTTTGCCTGTGAAAGAAAAGATCTCTTGATCAAATGCAAAAACGACTCCATACATTTCTGTCTTGAAAAAAAAGAAGGCATGTTAAGCTAATGACCAAGCGATGGAAAGAAAATAAAAACCCAGGCGAAGAAAATACTTTTGCAAGAAATTCTCAAAGTCCAAACGTGAGCGATGTAATCTATGTCATAAATAAGGTCATTTGGCAAAATAATGTCCAAATAGATGACGAATTAGCTTTCTTTGACAAATCTCTCAGCTCACTCAATGCAATCTGAAAGACGATGATTTTGAGTCCTTATTATCTAAAGAAGATAAACCCTCCACAAAGACTCTTTGCGCTCTTGAAGAGTTCTTAGATGATGACGAACCACCACCCTCTGATGAAGAAAATACTTCATATTCCTTCTCTTGCTTGGGAATCCAACTTATTATTTTAACCTTATCCATATCCCTTGTCCAAGTTCAACTCATTCCAGAGTCTTACAACTCCCCAATCGCAGCAGCTAGACTCCTGGATACGGGAGCTATGAAATCCATTCTCAACCCAAAAATATTGTCATCTAAGTTCTGGAATCAAAGTTCTGAAAACCCATCAAGAATTCTTCCAAGTTGCCAGTAGTGATACTTTTTCCACACAACTCATAAGCAAACCTATCAAGGTCAAATAGTCACCCGTAGGTTTCTTGGTTCTTCTCTGCCAAGAAAAGATATCGTTATAAGGTTTGATATTATTAGATATCTTTGGCAAAAAAGGATTATTCATAAAGCAGATGACCTTAGGTTCAAGTCATATGTCCTCTCATGTTCAGATCTAAACCAATTTTACAATTGACTTCATCCCAGAAATCCAAGAACGAATTATTCAAACATGTTGTGCAGGAATCACTGTAAAGTCTACAACAATGCACAGTCTAGCCTATTGTAGCAATTATTGTAATATTGTCTTGGTGTGTCTCACTTTCTCTATAAAAGGAAGGGTTTGGTATTGCTAAAAACAAACCTTCGAAAGAAAATATATATATATATAGTCAATAAAACCTTAGATTTTGCATCTTTTATCAGATTCCATCCTTCTTACTTTATTCAGGAATATCTTCAATTCTCAATCTAAATGTTTTTATGAATAAATATGCTTTGCAGTCACCTTTAATTGCATCTTTTGCATAAAACATTTCATAAAATTGCTTTAACCCTAGACGTAGATTAGGGCTTTTATCATAAAAGGACATACCTGACAACAGGCCATAGTTGAATTGACATTTACATTGGCGGAGTTATACCTTGGTAAAATTTGCCAGGCCTTAGTTGGGAGGTCAACTATCCCCCACAAAATAACCTGAGAAAATGTCATTAAGCAACTGGAAATATACATACTTTTTCACATTGCACTCTAAAGACACTTTCACATTCCACTCTAAAGAAAAAGATGTCTCAATTTGCTTATAAACTTCACGAATTATTGTACAGCCCAACCTAATAGCATTTTCAGGTTGATTTCTCCACCAGAGTTGTGTCACACACGTGAAAATTAAGGGTATATGTAACACCTTGGAAATTCCCTAATTAATAATCGAACTCTCCGTTTTTCAAACGATAAATTGGTTTTGAACTCGCAAAAATCGCTTCAACATCAAAAAAATTCTTTTATATCCAAAAATTTTTTCTAACTTACGAAGTCACGTTTACTTAACGTTTAGCCCAAAATAGGCCCAATTATTGGCCCAATTACCAAAAATTCAGCCCAACACTTGAGGCCTAAATATAAATTGTTCAAAAAAAAAAAAAAGAGAAAATCTTATCAAATTTTTACAGAAGATTGCAACCGACTTTTCCCAAGAATTAAGGGATTTATTACATTTTTTATTTGAAAAATTTGTTGTCCAAGTGATTGTGGAACATCTCAATTATAAATGGGATGAATTGGAGAGAGAGATCACTTCCTTTTTCTCATAAATTCTATAGAAGAAACAGCAGCCTCATTCTCCCTCTCCACTCTCTCTTTTTCTCAGCATTCTACCACATACATATATATACACACACTTCTAACTTTCTTCTTAAAGAATTAAGAAGAAGAGAAGGGATTTAGGGATATACTCTTCCTTAGTAAGTATTGATAAGCAAAATTTAGCTCTTGTGAGCTCTTGAACCACTAAGCTTGTTAAACTAAGTTTGATGATCAAAATCACTAAGTGAGTTTTTGTGTTTATAGGTGGTTCAACTTGAAATATTTGATCATTAATCTCCAGAAAATTGAAGCTTAGGACTGATGTGAGTATTTGTGGCTTCTCTTCCTCTCTTAGTCAATTTATTGATCATATGGTTGTTTTCTTGGCAATGTTCATGATTTGTTATGAAATAAGCTCATTTGTGTTGTGATTGTTTGTTGAATCATGATCATGGGCTTGTATTCCTTTGACATAAGAACCAAAAGGACCATGAACATTCTTGTGAACGTATCTTGGCTTGGAAAGGGACTTGGAACTATGGACCATTTGGAAAAATCGTAACAACATTAAAAAAATCAGTTTATGGAACTTAAATTTCATAACTTGTAAAAATTCAAAATTTCTACCTTGAAAAATTGAGGAAAATATCCCAAAAAAATGCTATTAGAAAGATGGATTAAAAATGCAGAAAAAGAAAAAATGAATAGAAATAAAAGTTTGATAGAAATTGATTTTTGCCACTTTCTTTAATTTTTAAAATTGTTTAGGCTTAGATTTTAATAGAACTTCTTTTACAAAAATTGTTGGAAAATTTTTGAGGTTTTAAAAAAAAAAAAAAAAATTTGGGCACTTGGCGCCCAACGAGTGCCTGCATTCCAGTAGCTAAACTCATGTTTGAGCGCCCGAGTGCCCATTTGAGCGCTCAAGCACCCAAACTCGAGGGAAATTCTACTGTGTAGGCACTCGAGTGGCCAACTAAGCACTTCAGTGCCTATTCCGGTAATAAAAAATCGACGTTTTGACCTCGTTTGTCATATCCAAACTTATATTTCACTTCTCTAAGCTCTTTTAAGGTTTCAAAACGATTTTTCTGTAGTCTGTGGTCCAATTTCCAATCCAATCGTTGAACCTATTCGATAATCGAATCTTTGTTCTTTGAATACATTTGATGTGATTATATGTGCTTGAATTGAACTCTATAAGTTTGTTTACGTTCGTTCGTTTGATCTAAACCTATATGCACGATAAGTTGGGCCCTAGGTAATTCTTAAGTGATTTGAGTTGGGCAATATCAGATTGTCAATTTGAACTCCTGGAATTCCTGTTTGGAGGATAGTCCAGAGGAATTCTGGAGTTTAGAATTTCGAATGGTTATTTCAAAACACGTGGTCAATCGTGTTTCAAAGTTTGATATGTGTACAACTCGAGTGGCCACTCGAGTATGCATGTGACGCCCCCCGAAATCCTGGTAGCATTTCGACCCGAGACTCGAGGTGCGACACTCGTGTTCTAAACAGTCTAAAACCAAAACGGAAAGTATACAACTTAACAAACTAAACGCCCAAAAGATGAGAAATTTCATTACATGCCAAGTGATCCCAAAACTTCATAAAACGTCTAACCTATCATTACAATCCGATGATTTATACATTTCATAAGTCTATATGCAAAAGATCGATCCAAAATACAAACTAAGTCCAAAAGTGATAAACTAAGCCAAAATACAATAGAGTATACAAATCCAAAACAAGCTATACAATCTATCATAAGATCCATTCGTTCAGTCGATCAAGATTCAAGAACCTACATATTAAATAGGGTCATGAGTCCACTGACCCAGTAAAACTTATAGCATGCAAACAAGGACAAGAGTTTCAAGGAACATGAGCATATTACTGGTAATACAGGAATGTGATATGGATAGCAATTCAGAACGATCAAGACATTCAATATATACATATATCAGAATATTTATCACATTCGAGTCAATAGGCTGAAGCAATCTATTTGGTAGGTCTATCACCCTTATAACTTCAACAAAATCATTTCGCCTTATCCCTCCAACTCCTGAAGGAGCTCAATTAATTAAAAAGCACAGCCGACGTACGTGCTTAGGATAACGCTTCTGAATTCTACCTCCAGAATTCATCTGAATTACCCAACAATCAGGGGCTCGAGGTCCTAGTCGACAATCTGATATTGCCCAAGTTCAATACCCAAGAAACCCCACAAGGGCTCACAATCAATCAATCATATGGCTTAGGAACAAAATGGATATTCAATCAATCAATAAGCCAGCGAGGCATAACGTTCAATAGCCAACAATATCAATTAACATTTCAAATAGGCAGAACTTATTCAATCAATCAATCATTTCAAAAATTCAACTATGGACTCAAGGATTTTTATTTCAAAACTCGTATTATGTTAATAAGATTGGATGTGGAATTGTTTTGATTTGAAATAAGGTTTTAAAATAAGGAAGAATCAAGTTGGAATAAAAAATGGGCACTTGAGCGTGCAAACGTGCGCTTGAGAGCCCAAAACAAAATTTTTGGGCCAAGGCTGGGCGTTGGGGCACCCAAGCTGCCCAAGCCACTGGAATAAAAAGGACTTTTGCCCCGAGAGTGGGCGCTGGGACACCCATTTGTGAGCGCTAAAGCGCTGACTCTCGAGTGAAATTTTGATTTTTTGTCTTTTGATTTTCTTCGAATTTTTTATCCAAAAATACATTTTTGAGGTTCTCTTATAGGTAAAAATATTTATAAATCATCGTTTCAAATTTTGATTTTGAAATTTTTTGAAAGATTGTTTTAACGTCGAAATATACAATTTTGTCCATATCACCCATTTTTTAATCATTCTTAGTTCATTATTCCTCTTAGTCTATGGTCCATCATTCAAAACTCAATCCCGCGTATCGGTACAAGAGTTGAGGATGAATTATTTAGCATGGGATTTACATATTCAAGGAGTTGAACATAGATTTGGAAGTATAACAAAACAACAACATAAGTTCTCATACTCAACATATCAATAGACACCAAGTATTCAATAGCTCAAAACATGCTTGATCAAGAAGGAAAAGCTGAAACACATACTCATGAAGAGAGGAAGAAGCCATAAGTCTTACCTCTTTTAGCAAAAACTTGAGTATATAAGTGATCCAAGCTTAGTTCCTTAAACACCTAATATCACAATACATTTATGTCAAGTTCTATATAACATACCATTAACCATCCTTAAACATGTTCATAAGCTTAACTTACCAAGTGCTAGAGTGAGAGTTCACACACACAAGAATCCCCCTTCAGTGCAACCGATTTTATGGAGAGAAGCAATGCAAGTTGAGTTCTAAATGCAATGATATTTTGGAGAAGCTAAGAGTTGTTTAAGAAGTCTGAGAGCTACAGAATTTGTGTCCATCTTGAGACTTATTTATAGAGGGTTTTTTGGATAAAAAATGAGAGAATCTAAAAGTCAAAGCCCCTCAAATAAATAATCAACACTTCGAGCTAGGTAGAGTCGTTGATGGATGGATATCCCATCCATTGGCAAAGATGGTTGGCTACTACTACTGCTACCATTTCTACAGAGTTCATTTTCCATTTTATTTATTTATTTATTTATTTATTTTTTAGTTTTCAAATGTGTTTATTTGGTCAAAATTGATGGCTAGACATTATGTTATAATTTGGGCTTGTTTCATGGGCCATTTGGGCTCATTTTTGGGTTGAAAATCGATGAGAAAATGAAACATGTTCACTTGAAAATTTTCCAAACGTGTGAAACGGATTTGATTTTGAAATGATACTCGATTTTGAAATCAAATAATTTTTCGATAAATCCGTGATTCAAAAATTTCATTTAGGGATTCTCAGGTGTTACAATGCAAATTGGAGGGACAAGTTTTATATTTTGTTGAAGTTATAGGGGTGATAGATATACCAAATTTTCATTTTTGCCTTGTATGTTTGATAATGTGAATGTGTGAGAAATTTTGAAACTTCTATTTCGTTATAATGCGTTGTTCATCTCATTTCATTGCCTAACACATTCATGGTATGATTTCATTTGTCTCGTCAACTTGATCTTATTTTCGTTGCCCTCATTCCCATCTTATGCCACAAAACTCGCTGGGTCAGTGGACTCATGATTTCATGTTTTAAAATTTTATAGGTGCATAGCCGACGTACATAAGACTTGGTAAATCATGACGTTACCATCTTTTGCATTTTGTATATTTGGTTCTCTTATATAAGATGAGAAATATAGTATGAATGGTTTTATTTCGAACGATATTATGATAGTTGGTTGAACAAATGGGCTATAATGACAATTGAATACTCGATGTATTTAGCTTTGAATTTAATAAAATTTTATGTTTATGTCTTTAGTTAGTTTCTTCTGTTGGAATTTAAGTTATGAGTGAGATGTTCGATTTTCTGTTTATAATTTTAGTTAGTTCATCCGCGAATAGCATTCCTGGATTCAGTGTTTGTATGTCCGTTCATTAATAGGGGATCTCGGGGTGCTACAGTTGGTATCAAGGCCTAGGATAGAAAACCCCGAAGGTTTAGATGTGTAGTCTTTTGCCTTTTACTTCTTTTTCTCGCTTCTAACCTTGTTGTTTATTTAAATCGCCACAGATGGACAAAGGAAAGATAAAAGTGAATCAATGGACCTGTTCTGATTCGTCTGACAGCTCCAGTGATGGGAATACGAACCCTCCTAAGAGGTCCAAGGTTGATCTTAGGGCCATAATCGAAGAGAAAAAGCGTGAGATCGAATACTGAAAAAAA
>JACFYI010003736.1:196043-207083 GCA_014898755.1 Handroanthus guayacan
ACTTAAACTTCGAACTTATGAAAATATCTTATGAAGTACATACCTCTGTAGGTGATTGTTATGAGACTAGGGTAACATACCCTAAATGTCATGTGATCATAGATAACCAGAACTTTGGCGCAGATCTTATAGAATTGCCAATGCAAGATTATGACTTCATTTTAAGAATGGATTGGCTTTATTAGCATCAACCGATAGTGGACTGTTTTGCTAAAACAGTCAAGTTGGGTACCAGAGTTGGGATAGGTACTTACAGCACAGTCGAAAATAATGGTATACCTACCATTTCGGCAATGAAGGCCAAAAAAATCATCAGAAAAGGGGAACAAGGATTTCTGACCTACATGATAAATAAGCCTCAGGATAAAGTAGAGTTAAAGGATGTTAAAGTGGTGAATGAATTTCCTGAGGTGTTTTCAGAAGAACTAAATTCGTTACTCCCTGATAGGGAGATTGAGTTTGTGATTGAAACTATCCTTGGGGTAACGCCATTCTCTAAGACCCTGTATAGAATGACACCAGTAGAATTAAAGGAGCTAAAGGAACAGTTACAAAAGTTGCTGGATAAAAATTTTATTTGACCGAGCTCTTCACCTTGGATAGCTCCGGTCTTGTTTCTAACGCAGAAAGACAGGTCACTAAGAATTTGCATCAATTACATAGAATTAAATAAGGTGATCATCAAGAATAAGTACCCCTTACCCCATATAGACGAGCTATTTGATCATCTTTAGGGATCTACCGTTTATTCTAAGTTGGCTTTGAGGCATAGGTATTACCAGTTAAAAATACGGGAAGCAGATATATCTAAAACTATATTTAATTCCCGATATGGGCATTTTGAGTTTGTTGTTATGCTCTTTGGATTAACAAATGCTCCTGCAGCATTTATGGATTTGATGCATCAAGTGTTTCGTCCATATCTCGATTACTTCGTGGTAATATTCATAGATGACATATTGGTTTATTCGAAGTCAGAAAAAGAGCATGAAGAATATTTGAGGATTGTTCTTCAAACGTTAAAGGAACATAAGCTTTATGTCAAATTCAGCAAATGTGAATTTTGGCTGAAGAAAGTAACTTTTTTGGGTCACATAATCTCTCGGAATGGACTGAAATTAGACCCAAAAAATACTAAGGCGGTTAATAACTGGAAAGGACCTGAGACTGTCACAGAAGTAAGGAGTTTTCTGGGTTTAGCTGGATATTACAGAAAATTTATACAGAACTTCTCTAAGTTGGCTGGACCACTTATGAGACTGACCCAAAAAGATCGACATGTTGTTTGTGATAAAAGTGTGAGGAAAATTTTTTGGAGCTTAAGAAAAGATTGACAATAGCTCCAGTACTCGCACTACCGAACGGGTCAGATGAATTTACTGTCTACACTGACAACTCGAAAGAATGATTGGGATGTTTACTAATGCAGAAAGGCAAAGTAATTACTTACGCATCAAGAAAATTAAAAAATTATGAATTGAACTACCCTACTCATGATTTAGAATCGGCAGCAGTTGTCTTTGCCTTAGCTAAATGGCATCACTACTTGTACGGGACTAAAATTGAAATATTTTCTAATCACAAGAGCTTAAGATATACTTTCAGTCAGAAAAACTTAAATCTAAGGCAACAGAATTAGATGAAATTCCTAGAGGATTATGATTTCTCAATCACTTACCATTCAGGAAAAGCCAATGTACTTGCAGATGCTCTAAGCCGGAAAAGAAAGATAGCAAATTTGAGCATCTACCCAGAATTACTTAGTGAAACTTGAAAGCCCAAAGAGAATATGCTTGGGTTTAGAAGCTTAAAGATGAGATGAAATTCGATTTTAGGATTGATACAGATAGATTATTACAATTTAGAAATTGGGTGTGTTTTCTTGCAGTAATGAGAGAAAGAGTGATATTTGTTGCACATCAAGCTAAGTTTTTGGTGCATCTTAGAGGGGACGAAAATATATAAAGATCTCAAACAAAAATTCGGATGGGAAGGTATGAAAAAGGATGTGGCTGAATACATCCAGAAATGTCTGACCTGTCAATTGGTGAAAGCGGAGCACCAGAGACTGTGTGAAAAATTACAACCGCTTCCAATCCCAGAATGAAAATGGAATCAGATCACCATGGACTTCGTGACAGGTTTACCTGTTGTGCGAGGAGGTTACGATAGTATTTGGGTTGTAGTAGATAGGCTTACAAAGTCAGCACACTTTCTGCCTGTCAAAATCCAGTACAATGTTGAGAAACTCACTAAGATATACCTTAAGGAGATAATACGGTTACATGGAATACCTCAGAATATTATTTTCGATAGAGATCAGAAATTTACGGCGAGACTATGGAAAAGTTTGCAAGGGCATCTGGGAACAGAGTTACTTTTCAGCATTGTTGCTCATCCCCAGACAGATGGCCAATCAGAAAGGGTGATACAAATTCTAGAAGACAAGTTGAGGGCATGTGTTCTAAATTTTCCTGAAAATTGGAATAGGCATCTACCTCTGATAGAGTTTGCCTATAACAATAGCTATCAAGCTACTATCTAGATGGCACCGTACGAAGCACTATAAGGCAGAAGATGCAGATCACCCATTCACTGGGATTTAGATGAAGTTAGGAACATGTCCAGTAAGGACAATGAAGCTCTGCGGCCTGAATTGATACAGGAAGCAATAGACAAAGTTCAAATCATCAAGAAAAACATGAAAACAACTCAGGACTGCTAGAAGAGCTATGCCAATAAGAGAAGGAAAGATTTGAAATTTAACGTTGGAGATAAAGTGTTTCTGAAAATCGCTCCACAGAAGGGAATCCGGAAAATGAGCAAGAGTGAAAAACTAAACCCAAGATTTACGGGACCCTTCAAGATTATAGAGCAGATTAGTCCCGTGGCTTATCGATTGGATCTCCTGCCAAACCTAACTGGGATTCACAATATATTCCATGTCTCCCAGTTACGAAAATACTACCCTGATCCCTCTCATATCATTGAACACTTTGACGTTCCGCTTCAAGTAACCTTACATATGTAGAGCAACCCGTGTGCATCCTAAATTTTCAAGTTCGAGAGCTTAGGAATCGTAGGATACCTCAGGTAAAGGTACTTTGGAAACACCAAAAAATAGAAGAAGCTACTTGGAAACTTGAGGATGAAATTAGGGACAAGTATTCTCACCTATTCAAATAAGGTATGAATCTGGGGGCCAGATTCTCTTAAGGGGGGAGAGCGTAACACCCCAAAAATTCCCTAATTAATAATCTAACTCGCCATTTTTCAAAAGATAAATCAGTTTTGAATTCGTAAAAATTGTTTCAACATCAAAAAAATTCTTTTACATTCGAAAAAAAAAATTTAACTTATGAAGCCCCGTTTGCGGAACGTTTAGCCCAATTATTAGCCCAATTTCACCAAAAATTCAGCCAACACTTGAGGCCCAAATTATAAATTGTTCAAAAAAACAAAAAAAGAAAATCTTATCAGATTTTTACAGAAGATTGCAGCCGACTTTTCCCAAGAATTAAGGGATTTATTACATTTTTTATTTGAAAAATTTGTTGGCCAAGTGATTGTGCAATATCTCAATTATAAATGGGATGAATTGGAGAGAGAGATCACTTCCTTTTCGTCATAAATTCTGCAGAAGAAACAGCAACCTCATTCTCCCTTTCCACTCTCTCTTTCTCTCGACATTCTACCATATACATATATGTATACACACTTCTAACTATTTTCTTAAAGAATCAAGAAGAAGATAGGGGATTTAGGGGTATACTCTTCCTTAGCAAGTATTGGTAAGCAAGATTTAGCTCTTGTGAGCTCTTGAACCACTAAGCTTGTTAAACTAAGTTTGTTGATCAAAATCACTAAGTGAGTGTTTGTGTTTATAGGTGGTTCAACTTAAAATATTTTATCATTAATCTCCAGAAAATCGAAGCTTAGGACCGATGTGAGTATTTGTGGCTTTTCTTCCTCTCTTAGTCTATTTATTGATCATATGGTTGTTTTCTTTGCTATGTTCATGATTTGTTATGAAATAAGCTCATTTGTGTTGTTATTGTTTGTTGAATCATGATCATGAGCTTGTATTCCTTTGACATAAGAACCAAAGGATCATGAACATTCTTGTGAACGTACCTTGGCTTGGAAAGGGACTTGGGACTATGGACCATTTGGAAAAATCATAACAACATTAAAAAAATTGATTTATGAAACTTAAATTTCATAACTTGTAAAAATCCAAAAATTTCTAACCTGAATAATTGAGGAAAATATCCCAAAAAAATGCTATTAGAAAAATGGATTAAAAATGCAGAAAAAGAAAAAATGAATAGAAATAAAAGTTTGATAGAAATTGATTTTTGCCACTTTCTTTAATTTTTAAAATTGTTTAGGCTTAGATTTTAATAGAACTTCTTTTACAAAAAGTGTTGAAAAAATTCTAAGGTTTTCAAAAAAAAAAGAGGCACTTGGGCGCCCCAGCACCCAAGGGTCAGTGGCTTCGGCCACTAACGGGAGCTCAAGCGTCCTAGCGCCCGTATTCCAATAGTTAAACCTGTGTTTGAGCACCCGAGCGCCCATTTGAGTGCTCGAGCGCCCAAACCCAAGGCGAATTCTACTATGTAGATGCTCGAGCGCCCAACTGAACGCTCCAACGCCCATTCTAGTAATTAAAAATCAATATTTTGACCTCGTTTGTCATATCCAAACTTATATTTCACTTCTTTGAACTCTTTTACGGTTTCAAAATAATTTTTTCGCAGTTCGTGGTCCAATTTCCAATCTAATTGTTGAACCTATTCGATAATCGAATCTTTGTTCTTTGAATACGTTTGATATGATTATATGTGTTTGAATTGAACTCTATAAGTTCGTTTACATTTGTTCGTTTGCTATAAACCTATATGCATGATAAGTTGGGCCCTAGGTAATTCTTAGGTGATTTGAATTGGGCAATATCGGATTGTCAATTCAAACTCCTGAAATTCTTGTTTGGAGGATAGTCCGTAGGAATTCTAGAGTTTAGAATTCCGAATGGTTATTTCGAAACACGCGATCAATTGTGTTTCAAAGTTTGATATGTGTGCAACTCGAGTAGCCACTCGAGTATGCAAATTGAAGGGATAAGATTTATGTTTTGTTAAAGTTATAAGGGTGATAGATCTATCAAATATTCGTTTCTGCCTTATATGTTTGATAACGTGAATGTGTTCGAAATTTTAAAACTTCTATTTCGTTATAATGCTTTGTTCATCTCATTTCGTTGCCTAACACATTCATGGTATGATTTCATTTGTCTCTTCAACTTGATCTTATTTCCGTTGCCCTCATTTCCATCTTATGCCATAAAACTCACTGGGTCAATAGACTCATGATTTCATGTTTTAAAATTTTATAGGTGCATAGCCGAAGTATGTAAGACTTGGTAAATCATGATGTTACCATCTTTTGGATTTTGTATATTTGGTTCTCTTATGTAAGATGAGAAATGTAGTATGATTTTATTTTGAACGATATTATGTTAGTTGGTTGAACAAATGGGCTGTAATGACAATTGAATACTCGATGTATTTAGCTTTGAATTTAATGAAATTTTATGTTTATGTCTTTAGTTAGTTTCTTCTGTTGGAATTTAAGTTATAAATGAGATGTTGGATTTTCTGCTTATGATTTTAGTTAGTTCGTTCACGAGTAGCATTCCGAGATTCAGTGTTTATATGTCCATTTGTTAATAGGGGATCCTGGGGCACTACAGTATAATCGTCGTCCCTTCATAAAAATCTACTATTAATTAGATTTTTAATTTACTTAAAAACCAAGAAAAAAGAAAAAAAACACTTATTAACACACGTCTTCTTCCTCAAAGAAAATGACCATATTCTATTCAAAAGAGCTTCACCCCAATAACATTTCGCTGCCATAATCACTATGTCCAAAGAAAATTCTGAAGATTTGCCTTCTAAATATTACCATTGTGGAAGAAATATTTGCAAAAAGACTTCGTGGACTGACCTCGACCTATGGAAGTCTACAGCTTGTGAAAAGATTTGGGTGGTTTGCTAAAAACCTTTAATATACTTCTTGGTTTGTGAAATCTGGAGAAATCTTGTTTAGATAATGGACATTGTTTAAGAAATTCTGGGTTTAAGGTTTTTAATATGGAAAATTAGGCTTTATGTTCCTGAAATTCAAATTTGAGGGTTTATTATTTTTTTTATTGAAATTGAATTTTAAGTTCCTTTATTTTGAGATTTTGGGGATTTAGACTTCTTAAATTTTCAAAATTGGGAATTTAGAATTCCTAAATTCTCATTTCAAAAATTGAAATTTGTAGCATTTGTAGAATTGGGAATTTTTCAAAATTAGCAGTATTTATTTTATTCTTTTTTCCCCAAAGCAAGTTGATGGCTGCACTTTCTTTAAGTAGATTAATCCACCAATGTGCAATAGAGCTCAACAAATAATCCCAAGTTTACTCCACTAAATCAACAAGGCCAAAGATGAAATGAACATTGTTGGTGCTGAGTTGAAACGTAAAATGACAATAGAGAAGTGCTATAGGTGCTATTGGTCTCGTCTTGGACTTACATGTACTTTTTTATGTAATTTGGTCACAGTAATGTTAGGATGATGTGTAGGACCTGGTCGATGTAATTTAATATGTTTTTGTAATGTAATGGATTCCAAACCATGAATGAAATCTAAAGTTTGTTGTGGGAAATGAGTTTTATCATGGTAAGTGTATTAAGATACTATCCTAAAACAAGCATGATCAAAGGTTAGTCATGCATTCGGTAACAAAACATGTCCAGTGAAGACAGAAATGGATAGAAAACATGTCATATGAAGGTTACACATGATAACCAATCCAACTTAAAGTAAGCAACAACAAGAGGACACTAAAATTACAGATTGCAGAAGGTAACAAAACCAATTCAAATAGATAAACAAGAAGCCATTGCATTTATCATTCCCCAAAAATGAAAAAGTCACAGGTTGTTGGCTTACAAAATGAAAAAGTAACAATACAGTACCCTGAGTTTCCATACTTAAAATAAAAGTAAATTAATACAACTGACAATTAACTCTAATAGCTTTACATCGAAAAGACATTGACTGTTTCCAATAAAATGAAATTGCACAGACATGGACAAAAAGACAATATGTAATTCACTCTAATGGCTTCACACTACTTTGGATGTACAAAGGTACTTCCTTCTCACAATCTCGAACAACTTTTGTCCCTTTGCTCTTGCTTTGCTCTCGCATTGCTCTCCAATATTGCCTTGCTGACTAAACCTCACATCATGAGTTATACTACTTCCAGTTGGTCTCAAAATGCGGTTTCACCAAAGCATTAGATTGTTCGGAGGTTGGTAGTGCATCACTATCTTTAGTTGAAGTAGGATTTTGAGTACTTTACACTGCACCAACTTCAGTTGCTCTGGACTCTGGAGGTATCTTTTCGATTCACCTAATGATCACATCAATTAATATATTACATATACATAAAAGTAAAAATAAAAAAATAAAAAAAAATAAGAAACATGGGAAAAACTATTATATATGCTTGTAACTTTCTCCTAACTCTTAATGTTTTTTATTTGGTTTGCATTGACTCCTTATGTTTATTCTTGACAGTAGCTTTCGGACTAGCATTTGTTGTGCTTCTTGTTACTCTTTGAGGAGTAACCTTTCCTACAGTGCTCCTATTGATTCTTCTAGGAGTAATAACTCCTGACACATTTGCAGCATCACTTTCTTTTCTTTTCTTTTCTTTTTTTCCTGACAAAAAAAAAAGGAAAAAAGAAAAAAAGAAAAAAAAATATTTTAAAACATTAAACTATAAATCAGATTACAACATAGATAAATTTCATGAAAAACAAGGTTAAGATGAAGTATAAGAAGTTACCTAATAGGAGCAGTAGCATCACTTCCACTTTTAGTTTCTTTCCTTTTTGTTCCTTGCATAGAAATCATATGCTAACAAACTAAACCATAAATCATAAACAAGATTAAGATAAAGTTAACCCAATCACCCCACTAGAACAAGTCACACCAATTACAGTTGCACTTCCACTTTCACTCTCTTTACTTTTTCTTGCCTAACATAAGAAACATCTATTAACAACTTAAAGCATACATGGAAAAACAAGTGTTGGAAGTAAACCTTATAAGACGTTTCAACTTTATCTGTTACATTTGTCTTTCCCTTCTTCTTGTTAACCTAAACATAGTAAAATTTGTGTTAGAAGTTCAACTTATGTGTCAGAGGATTTGAGCAGGATTTCTAATACCTTCTCTGTAATGGGTGTAGGAATATCCAAGCCCTCATTATCAGGTTCAGTTGTCTTATTTTGTGGGCATCTTCTCGCATCATGGTTTGCTTTATGACAAATTGAACATGTTATTATAGCACATTTCTTGGCAAGTTTGGTAGGTATCTTATTTTTCAATTGTTTCCTGCACTTCTTCTCATCCATCCCAACTTTCCTCTTGTGTTTTTTGGGCATTCTTGGCATCCTTTAAGCTTTTGGAGGGATAACTGGGGCCAAATTTGACTTGGGCCACATATCACATCCATTTAGAGTGCACAACACATTGTATATCTTGAGGAAGGCCTCTTTCTTACAACATGCATCAACGTAGTTTTCAGGCACATGATTCAAGTAGTACATTGCACATATAGTAAGTGTACATGGGGTGCCACTTAGCACCCAATTTTTGTAGCTACAACTTCTATCTCCCAGAAGCACTTTCATCGTCTGCCAAAGAAGCTCTCAATCTCAAACTAGTCTTTCCCATTCTAGTGAACAATAAATTCCAATCTCAAACTGGTCTTTCCCATTCCAGCGAGCAATAAGTTCCATTGATTCTTTCTTCAATACTTCCAGCGGCTTTGCAATTTTTTGGCAAATATCACCACCAGTACATTTCTGCATTTGGTCCCTTTTCATGTGAATCCTCTTCATCAAGGTAATCTTTATTGTTTCCAACGTAGACACAGTTAGCTTGCTTCTAGCTCTAGGGATCAAGGCATTAAAGCTTTTAGACATGTTGTTCAACAACATGTCATATTTAGAATGGGTGCTGAAATGGAATCTTGACCAACTAGAGAGAGGTCTTTGGGCTAACCATTCATAGGCAGCCTTGTCTCTCTCCTTCATCTCATTCATTGCACATGTGAAATCAGCAACTCTTGTAGCTTTAGCAACTTTCCACAAGATGCTTTTCAATGCTAAGCCCCTGAATAAAGCCCTGAAATTTTCATACAAGTGCATGACACAAAACCTATGCTCATACCCCAGTAAGAGATCCTCTATGGCATCTAACAATCCCTTCTATTTGTCACCCACAATTGTCCACTTATAAGGGTTTGTTATATTCAAGTCATCAATGAGGAATTCTATAAACCATCCCCAAGATTTTCTTTTTCTGTCTTAACCACTACATATGCAAATAGACACATGCAATTGTTGGCATCTATTCCTATAGCACACAAATGAATTCCCCCACATAATGTTTTCAAATGACAACCTTCTAGAAAAATTACTAGCCTACACCCCTCAAGAAAACCCTTTTTAAAGCACCCCTAACAGATATAAAACCTTTTAAACTAAAGCTGTCCCCTCATCAACTTAGACTTGATCTTCACAATTATGCCTGGATTACTTCTCTTGATTTTATCTGCATATGACCATAGTAAAGCATACTCCTCACTATCATCTCATTCTCCTTGGCTAAAACCTTTGCCTTGGCCCTATACAACTGAGTCTTATTAAAATGTAGTTTCACATCTCTTTGCATTATGGTCATCATTGAATCAATAAGCTAGTTAGAATCTGTCCAAATCATATCTTTATACGTATTATCTAAAAACCTAGGGTTAGCATGTGAAACCCTCTATGGCCTAGGGCATTGATGCTTGCCATGATATGTTTTCACTTGAACTGTATCCTAATTTTGAACCTTACATGCATAAATCATCCATTTAAATGAATCATGTTTACACTTAGCTTGTACTTTATTTTTGTGATTAATGGCGAATCAAATTTCCCTTCCATTATTGATTGAATGTTGTCTAACAGCTTTCTTAAAAGTTGTAGTGTCACTAAAACACATACCCAATACAAATTTAGGATCACTTCCATCTACCCTGGTGTTGAAGATTGGATGACCCTTATGAATCCTAACTCCCCTCTTATTGCTCCCACTACTCACGTTATTCACATTTTTAGTTACACTTTGCTACTCACTTGGCAACTATCCCTTTCCCACATCAGGATCAATATTAGACTCAAATAACACATCATCATCAAACACGTCTAACTCACTAGCAACCAACTTCTCATTGTACTAAGAATCTAACCCAATTGATTGCTCATTATCACTATCATTACTCTCAGTGTCAATGACATTAGGATCCATCCTTACAAGTACATAATCCTCATCATGACCAGCCTCCCCTATAGGTTCATCATTCCTCACTGGACTGTCTACATGCTCTTTTTGTATAGTATTATCATCTTCATCCATAAATTCAAACCCCTCAGTCGTAGAATCAAGAAAGCCCTGGCTAGGTTCTGTGCCCACAATATTATTAGCTTCATCTCTAATCTCCAGCCCCATATCTATTGAATTAGAAAAGTTCTTGGTGGGTTTCCCATGAATTCTAATAATTCAGGGGCACTACTAGGTGGTGCAAACTTTTGATGATTTGCAAACACCCCAATCATTCTATTTTCATCAACAAAGTTAGACAAATTCACAGCATCAATATCATCTTTTAGCAAAATCAACCCATTAGTATCATCAACTCTAGTATTACTGAAATAACATGCTAAATTACCTTCTAACCCAATGTCCTTAGCTATCCTATGCATCTCAATCATTGACATTTCATCTGGATTACAAAAGTCTATATGACTAATTTCATCTCTAAGATAACTAGGTGTTCCAAAAAATACAGAAGTACCACTATGATGCATTTGTATAGTAAAATAATCAAAAATTTCACCTATACACTAGGAAAACATAAAGGAA
>JACFYI010003736.1:207326-236939 GCA_014898755.1 Handroanthus guayacan
AGTAAATTCCTAACCTACCCCACATTTGAAAAAATAAATGCATAAAGACACTCAATAGGCTGTCAATACACCACCAAACAAAAAGGTAATAGAACAAAAGCATAAAAGAGAGATTCTACTTACCATACTCTAGAGTAATCCTCCCAGTAGGTACTCCAGGGTTTGTATTAGTGTGCAAAACCCACCCCTATCGCATCCAATTAAAGCAGCCCAGTAGTTCTCAATTCGAAATCCAACAAAAGCAAAACCTAATAACTTCGTTTTTCAAGATTTGGTTGGTAATTTTCACTAAGCCCCAAATAAAGGGGTTCAAGCATGGGGCAAACATCAACTAAGCCCCAGATTTAAGGGAAATAGTTCTCTTCGTCGCTCCTCACCAAACCCTAGTTCTATGTTCTCTTAAATCTCAGTAGGTGAATGGTTTTGCATCTTTCCTACTGATTTCTTCGATCTACAAAGAGATGTTGAGTGATTGGATGGCTTTCTGTATTCTCTTCTTTATTTTTTTTTCCTTTTTTGCTTTTGTTTAAAATGACTTTTTTGTTTTTTATACTCAAAATCATTTTTTTTTCTTGGTTTTAACTAAATAAAAAATCAGATTATATAGTAGATTTTCGTAAAGGGACAATTTTATCTTTAATTTTCACGTGTGTCACGAGTGTGACACAACAATGTAGAAATTCACCTAAAAATAGGTTGGATTGTGCAATAATTCATGAAATTTGAACGACAAATAGAGACTTTTTTTTCCCCTCTTTAAGTTGCAATGTGAAAAAAATGCATATACTTCAAGTTGCTTAATAACATTTTCTCAAACAACCTCTCTGGCGCCGGTGCCCCCGCCCAACCCCCCACCTCCCCTTCTCTAGTTTGGAGATCCCAGCCGCTGTGAGTTAGCCATAGTCTCCAAGCAATTCATTTTCTCCCCCAAAGATCTTTTTTGTCTTTTTTTCCTATTTTTGTCTTTTTCTTTTTCTGTACGACTCTGCCACTACATCATCTATGGTGTGTTGTAGCTTTCCCTCTTCCATACCCATGACCCTTTCACCTACCCGCCTCTTGTCCACATCCATCTTCAAATCTATCTTTTGACTTTGGTGTGCAGTATTGTAGCTATTAGGACTGTCAATGGATATTCAAAAATTCAATTATTGTTCGCATTCATATCAGTTTATACTAGAAATTATTCGTATCCCTTTAAAGCGAATATTATCTGTATTCAATTAGGAGATATTCAATTGTAAATGGGTATGAATATGGTAATCATGTGTTCGATCAGTTTAATATCCGCTTAGCATATATATCCATTTATATATTCGATTATATCCGTTATTCATATGGAATAAATAATATTTAAAATGTTATTTTATATATAAAATATTCTATAAACAAATTCATATATTAAATAATATTTCAAAAAAATTATACATAATATATTTTAATATTTTCTAATGTATTTTAAATATTGTATATAATTAGATTATGGACTTTTAGTTATTTTATCTTACAAGTTGTATTTGTTAGTCTTGTCAAATTGATTAAACCAATCGGATATGAATATCCAAATATATATATATATTTGAATAATGGACATAAAAAATAACAGTTACATACGAATATGGACACGATTCAAATAATTGCAATCGAGTATAAATATTCAAAAAAACATATAACTATAAACGAATACGGATATAAACGAATACGGATATAAACGAATTCGTTTAATACCCGCCGGATACTGATACGAATATTATTTTCAATATCCGCCAGAAAACGGATACAAATATCCGTAGCTGATAAGTTAATCGGATACGAATATAGAAACAGTATATCCGATCCATTTAATATCCATTTATACCCCTAGTAGCTATTGCCAACTTTTCAACGCTAAAGATGAAGAATAAACTCTATTATGGGATATCTTTCACCACCATTTTTCAACGAAAATAGCAATAGATCATTGTTCGATTCCTTTTTTTTGGATAAATCATCCCAAGAAAGACTCGATGTACCTCGCATAGGTGGTCAAGGCATTCCGTATTACCGTATTCTTCAAGTTTCAACTTAAGTGTCCACTTTTGGGCCCCTTTTCATAATTCCTGTTGCTTAGGCCAGCTAGTTTGATATTTAGATTTTATTTGTGTTTCCCTTTTTTTTTCCCATGTAATTTCATTTTTATTGCTTAATATTTAATGACTTTACTTTTATCCATAAAAAATAATTAAAGAGAAACAGACATTAATGATGCGCAAGCGAGGGCGCCATTCAGTGGAAACGAAGGACTTCATCTTGCCGAATGCATTTAAGGAGCAATTAACAATAACATGAAATAGACTTGCAAATTCATGTTCTTAATTGTACTAAATTTATCACCTTGCCACAGATGTTACATTTTAGCCAAACAAGAGAATTTTGATTGCATGCTCCACCGTTTCGTGCTTGATGTTATCTAGGAAGATTACCATAAAAATTATTTCGGTCCACTTCACACCAGAGAGCAAGATGCCTGTAGTCAAGCCAACAGTTCCACGTTATTTGTGTATCAGGCTAGCCTCGGAAATAATAAAACTATAATCTGCTACGTTTACTCTGCATGACAGCCATTTCATAAAAAGAGAGCCAGAAATTCCATTACGAACATATAATGGCAGACATTTTCTAATAAGGTGTTCTTACCTACATCACTTCATACTTCTTCCGGTTCTCCTTGCTCCTTTGAACCTCAGGGCAGGCAGCTTAAGCATGCAACCAGTAACAATCTCATACCAGCCACAACCCATGAGCACATCAAATACCGAAAATCACATACTTTGTTCTGTTCTCCTAACATGATCTTCTAGTATCCAAGGATTCAATAGCATGCAAGCATACAAGCACGGCAAAAACAGAAACAGTGGTGAAACTGCAATGTGGTCCCTGTTCAATACTGTGCCAAAACACTGCCAGCACAGCAGCAAGACCCCAATCGAACAGATACTCAATCCCAGGCAAAGCCTCTACCCCAAAAATGACACTGAAAGAATACAAACAAATTCACATTTCTTTCTGGCAAGGAAACAGCAGTAAGTAAATAGAATATGCACCAGGTATGCAGGGGCCTCATGGACTCTTAAAAATGTTTGCGTCCAGAACATCTCTCTTTGCAGAGTAACAGCCAAACCACTTTCATGAAGAACCTAATTAGGAAAGGAGGAGACAACACCAACATGAAAGGAAGTGTGGAATAGCATCAGCGGTTGACTCCCTCAAAGTTGATGCTTCAAAAGTCCACAATCCAGAACTGATTTTAGTCAGAAAAGAGAACATACTGAATTGCTTCAATTTTGATTCTCCTCCATATCTTCTGGTTTTCAATACATTCAGTAGGACTAAGACAACGGGATCCGTAATCCCCAAACTTTTCTTAGGAGAAAAACAAAGATGTTGGAAAGTAGATTACACACTCATGTCTAGATCAAAGGTACAGTCAATAAAATAAAGCAAGTTTTCCCTGAATACGAATTCTACTCCCCCCAGAAGCTCTCTGTCCTCTCTGGACAAAATACAGACTGCATAGAACTATCAGGCTACCAAGACACATGCAGGTGCAATTCAGTAATCCAGTGCTACTACCGATCAATTTGTCTGCATTGCCTCTGTGTGATACTTCTCTAAATCAGCATCTAGATCCTCAGCGGATATCTTCTCACCACGGCCCCTTCCCTGTCCACGGCCCCTTCCAAATCCACGACCTCGTCCACCACCACGTGATCTTCCAAAACCACCTCTTCCTTGTCCACTGTTCCATAGTATAATTCAAAAAAATTAGATGAACAGCCAACTTAAGCATGAACTCTAATCATAAGATTTGGAAACTAATCTTTTGATTCCAAATATTGCTAGAAAGTTCACAGGAAAAAGGTTATTCTATTTTCTGTCAACGTTCAATTATTTGCTTGTTGAACAATTTTAGAAGTCTCAAAAACTCAACAACAATTATGACTATTTCAGAATTGAAAAAGAAAAAGGAAATACACCACTCAGGGTGGAATTCAGCAATACCTGGTGTTAATTATATACTATATAACCATATACATCTCAGTCAAAAGTATCATACATTAACAGTATTGTACATTTAACTGATAAAAGTAATGATTGTATACATTTCCACAAGCAATTTTGAATTTTTAGATTAATTAGTATGAGCAGTCAGTGCAATTCCTCACTCTATTTGGCACTAGGCGCACAACACTAACCGCAGACTTATGACAGAAGAAGTGGCAACTTGTGCCAATGGGGAAATATAAGTCCAATCAAAATTGAAGCAGTGAGACCCCATGAAGAAAGGACAAAGTACACAGAAGTTGATATTCCTGAGTATTATATAAGTAAATTAAAAGATTGGAGAAAAACCTAAAGAAAGATGAAAACCTGAAACTTCAATATTTAGACCAAATAATGCACGTTCTCCATCCCAGTCATAGAAGTAATATTGTATTTCTTTGAAGGTCCCAATATATCATGTTTCATCTTAAGATATGCTGTAACACAATTCCTGTAAGATGGGAATATAAACAGACAAAGTTTTGCATCAATCGCAGGCAAAGATGTTTGAAGTAGCAGGTTTCAGTAGGTTGCTAAGAAGGCCGGGAGGGAGGAAGTGCTTGTAAATCTCAGGGAACTATTTTGGGCAGAATGGTGGGTGTTTAGCATGCAGGCAGTTATGACCATACAAATACAGCATTTGGGGCCGAAGGTGTGTAAATGCAATGTCTTCAAACATACCAATGTGCATGAATCCAGATAAATTCACACACACTAATATAACTTTCTAATAAATAAAATTGACTCCATAATTAATCTTAAAAGCAAATTACCAATTATTGGTACAGAAGATTTGCATTCTCTCTATGGTTGAAATTACCATTTATTGTTACAACAGATCTTAAGTTTTGTCCATGGGGTGAAGTTCCCAGCCCATTCGTGCACAAAATTTAGGAGAGATGCATGATGGTGATCTTTCCTAACAAAGGTTAATAGCAAACAACAAACCAAAACATCCATCTAGCCAAAATACATACCTTCGAGGAACAACATTTGAATCTCCAAAAGCACCAGCAGCAGGTGTTGAAATGTTTGTTCCAACAATCTCTATTTTCATTGGTTTCCCATCAAGCTGAACATTATTATACTTCTTGACAGCAGCTAACGCATCTTGCCGTCGTGAGAAGACTACTTCAGCAGTACCCTAGAGAGGAGAATTTTTCTAAGCCACAGCAAGACAAACTTAGCCAGAAAGCAAGATTCGGACAGACTTGGTAAATACCTTTGATCGCCCACTCCTATCATAGTGTACGGCATACCTTTTCAGATCACCAACCTCCGCAAACAGTTCCTGAAAATTAATATTAGAAATTTCCTTTGTCAGTAAGGTTAAGCATAGATAACTTCTGAAAACACGTAGAACTCAAAGAAGCAATGAGGAAAAACAAAACTAAGCAATAACCCACGTATTACATGTATAAGAAAGTGGCTTCCACCTCCAAAATGCAACCACAGAAACCTAAGTTATCACATCAACATGATGACTTATCAAACCCAATAGACATATCTCCATTAGGAGCAGGAATGAAAGCTGAAATTAAACAATTTTATAAGAATTTATATGGATCGAAGGCTAACAGGCAATGGTTAAAACTGGTAAAACACCGATAGCATGTGGAAAGATATCAGCATCATTTATTAGAGGGAGACACAAGGACTAGATCCAATGACAATCCATGAACAATTGCATCATCCATGCCAAAGAATTACTTGAACATGAACAAAAACCTTATGCAATGGTTGGACCAGAGATTTCTGTTATAAAAACACTAAGGGAAGCATCTCCTTTTTGTTTTTAAAAAAGGATAAGGCAGAAATACGTATCAAATATAACTACAGCTTATGTTATTACTTTAGCTATTCATTATGCGAGTTTCTTGTTATAATCAACTTTGTTTTAATATTTTCTAAAAAACTGACCATGATATCAGAGAGCACATGTAATTCTATACATGTACTTGCACAACATAAGTGTCTACACATACATGTAAAGTACACATCATTACATAAAAGAAAGAGATTTCATATTTTGATCGTTTTTTTATCCAGATCTTCATCATGCTTCATTTCCAGTCAAAACTATACAACTTAAGAAATTATATGAAAAGAGGCAAATGCGAATCATATCAAATACAAATGACGTCTAGAAGAGCCGGGCCAGTGCAAGTGGCTCAGGTAGCCTCTCTCACACTATATTCATGTTAAATTCTGCATGTCAGTCCTGGACAGCTGAGAAAGATAATCCCTAGGATTATAACTTTATCATGTTAACCTTGCAGCAACGAAACGCAAATATGCCATTCATAATCAACATCAGCATGAATGTCAGTCGTGCCTACATGAAATAAAAATTAAAAAGCCCATATGGGAAAGTTTGAAATTCATTTTTGAAAAAGTTTTCACTTTTCAAACTGAAAAATGAGTTTTACTCTTTTCTACAGATTTTAATCAGAACATTTTCAAGAAACAACATATTGTCTGAGCATCTACACTATTTCCCAAAGTATATACCTAAGTACATATTATTCCTTCCAGTTGATCAGATTTTGCAACTTAATAGTTCAAATATATGGCGTCTATGCACAGAAACCAAGAAAGCTTTTTATACTCTCCCAAAAAAGGGAAAAAAGAGAAAGAAATAAGAAAGAAAAGAAAGAAGAATCACACAAACATACAGAGAACTGGATTTAATTAAACATAACTCTAGTTACAAAGTAAAATAGCCAAACTTTCAGAACATAGTTTCACAATATCCCGCTATTTTTTGAGTTAAAGTGGGAAAGTGAGAAAATTAGCACGGCTGGCAAAGTGTGA
Organism: Handroanthus guayacan; assembly: GCA_014898755.1. Taxonomy (NCBI): domain Eukaryota; kingdom Viridiplantae; phylum Streptophyta; class Magnoliopsida; order Lamiales; family Bignoniaceae; genus Handroanthus; species Handroanthus guayacan. Next base: position 214,224 of record JACFYI010003736.1, read on the forward strand.
GAACCTTGACATATCCTCCTATAAAATATTCTGAACGAACCCTATAATTTTCAATTAGTCTAAAGCCCAAAAATTGTATACATGGTTCAGGATAAAGTTAAAAAATGGCATATAATCGATATAGCGTAATATTTTCATCCCGAGAAAATCACCTTAATATCCTCGTTAGAGACCCCGTAATCCAAATTGGATATGTACAACTTTGTTCCAGTCTCAATACTAGAAGCTCGACCACCACCGGGGAACATGTCATGACCCCAAGCTGATTCAGGTGCCTACACATACCATAATTCATCATAAAAAATCGGCACGCAAAACCCTTCCTTAAGTACAAATATCAAAAGCAGCAAGCGGATCTGACCTTAGGGGCGGCATAGGGCGCGGCGCGATTGGCCAAGCGGTTAGGCTGACGGCGCGCTGGACCAGGTCCACCACCTCCGCCTCGGCCTCGGCCTCGGGGGGCTGACTTTTTGTTGCTCTTTATCAGATCGTCGAGTGTCATGTCCAACGCAGCACCTGACATCTTCTCCACTGTATGCGTATCGCTACAATTCTACAAACAAAGGGAGCGAGATCTGAAGAAGCACAAGTTAATTAGGGTTCCGAAGGGGAAGATTCGGGGAGAGAGAAGGGGAGAGAGAAAAAGTGGTGGGCTGGGAAGGGGAGAGAGATTGACCAAGCCAGAGAAATTTCTCCGCTTGTGAGAGCCTTTCTTAAGCGTGGTAAATTTTTGTTTCCAAGTCTTTCTATTTTAGAGTATTTCCAATCAGGTCCTTGGCCTTCAAGAAAATAACTAAGGCAGCTAATCAAAATTATGGGATAATTATTTCAACACCCTGTATGGTTTAGAATTTTACAATAACATCCTCTATCATTAACCGAAGTTCTACTTGTATTGTTTAGTCAATTTGATACACTTTCAAGTTAATTGTAATGCGCTATGTATTAATGTAATTTTCTAAAAAGTAAGGGAAGTTTTTGTGAATTAGATTTGACGTAATTATCTCCAATTTTTAATAGAAAAGTGTTTTATTAAGGTTAGAGCCTCATTAAATTTTAGAGCCTATAAAATAATGTTTATTTTCAAGTATGTTGAATTAATTCAATATTAAGTTGCAAAGGCCGTGTTCTTCAATATTTGCATTTTGTAAAATAGGAATTATTTTTATGGAACATACAGATGAAAGTATGTTTGATAGCTTATCAAAATATTTGTATCCTTTAGAGCAAAGAAGAGGGGTATTTTGAGGGACAAGATCCGCTCTTCCAAATGGTATTTTATCTTCTATTTCATATCTTTAAATGCATGCCACATGTATTAAATATCTTCTTATAAAAATATCTAATAATAAATGCAATACACACGATATGTATTTAAAGGCATGGATTAGGAGATGAAGTGCCATTTGGAATATGAAATCATATCCCGTATTTTGAGGTAGAAGTCTTCAAAAGTTTGTCTCAAATTCAAATAAAGACAAGGGAAGAGAAATAGAGAATAATTACTTTCCATATAAAGTCATTCCTTAGTAGAAATTGCTATATGTAGGTTACTTTTCAATTCTTTAAATAAAACAAATTCGTTTTCACAAAATAAAAACAATCTTCTCTACGTTATAAAATAATTGCAAAAAGTTAAAAGTGAAGAGATAACAAAAAGGAAGTGATTCTTGTTTCTTTAGGGATTATTATAATACTTTTTCCAAAACATCTACAAGACCCTTGTACAACATTAAAGGGAAGTATAAATAGAATGATTGCTTGTATCAATTTGCAAATCTCAACCATATAAATTCGGAAAGAATCATATCTAAATTTGTTAAACATGTACAATACAATAGAGTGGACATCTATACAAAGTCTTATACATATAAATGCTCCCTTAGATGTTCATATTTTCTAATATGCATAAAAGGCTGTCTAATTAAAATTCTTACCAAGAAAACCTAATGGGACAAAACCTCGATCAAATAAAAAAGAGTACAACGCATACTATACTCGCCTCATGACAGTGTCATTTGACATCTCTGAGTTGGACATACCAATTTCTCAAAACTTGCAGTAGGCAAGGCCTAGTGAAAATATCTTCCAAATTATCACTTGAACGAATTTCTTGAATACTTGTATTACCATCCTTTTGAAGCTAATATGTGGAAAAGGATCTTGGTGAAATATGTTTCGTGTTGTCTCATTTTAGTGATATCTCCTTTAATGGTTTGTTGGAATAGCCTTTTTCCAAAGATAGGTCACATATCTCTTATGTCGGGTCATTGATCTTGCCACACACATTTTTAACATAACCGCTTCATGAATGACAATTATCTTTGCATGATTTGAAGAAGCAGCAACAATAGTTTGCTTTGTTGAACCTTATGATATATTTGTACCCCATTTGTGAATAAATAATTTGTTTAATATCTAGCTTTATGCGAACCAAACGAATATTCTACATTATTTAGTTAGTTGAGGTCTAGGTTCATTCGAATAAAATATAATCCATATCAATAGTTCCTTGAAGATATCAAAATATATGCTTAATTCCACTCCAATGTCTTCACATTAGAAATGAACTAATTCTTGCCAGCAAGAATCGCAAAAAATGATACACACACACACACACACATATATATATGGTGGTGTACCATTAGGAAGATATATTAATACCCCAATTACACTAAGATTTGGTACTTTAGAACCCTAGAGTTCTTTACCATTTCCTCGAGGCCATATTTGGATCTTAAATTTTGTCAAGCAATCTTACAACCATTAGGTATTCAAAGGATGTGCTTTATCTATGTAAAATCTCTTTATAATCGTTTTGGTATAAGTCGATTGATGAACAAATATTCATTTTTTCTAAATGTTCAATCTATAAGTCGAGGCAAAATTTTGTTCTTTCAAGATTTTTCATTTCAAATTCTTTCTTTAAATAATTGCTTTTAGAAGTTGTTCGGGTGTTTCAATAATGTTTAAATCATCAATACATATAGCAGTTATATCCAATTTGGATACATACCTTTTTATAAAGACACATGGACAAATTAAGCCATTCTAATGTCCTCTATTCGAACAGTATCACTAAGGCGATTGGACCACGTATGACCAAATTCAATTAGATTTGACTTGTATAAAACTATTCTTCTCTAATTCAACTTTATTTTTACAATATAAATCATATGGCCATCTTTATCTTATGCGTATTACTGTTATTTCCACGAATGCATTCGGATGAAGTCCTTGAGATCACATTAGACTATGGGACTTAGTTACACATACGAAGATAATCATGAAATAAGTTTTTATGGTCGTGATTTTAAAATATTCCAAGTCTAGAATCTAAGACATAAGGACATCTTAAATTCAGATAAACTTGCGTTAAAGATGCGCACACTAAAAAGTTGAGATTTGTCTTGTTCCATAAGCGAAAGATATATTGACATCGATACACGTTAATGGGTGTTTGTTAGAGGATAAGTGCGCTGAAAGCTCAATTGGAGAATTCCCCAAGATAGCCGAAGTGGCTTGTCAACAATGGAATTTTCTCTAACTTACGATATTGCATATAGTAAGTCCTCTGACTTAGGGTTCTATGGGAAGAATGAGTAACTTATTGGGCTTTTTTGACTTATGATAAGAAGGTATGTGAGTTTTAATAATAGATCTATTTGCTCATCTGGTCGAATCAGTTAATCTCATGTGGTTTTCTATGATGCTCGATTCTCAAAATTCTTGCACAAGATAGGTTGACAATTTGGAAAGGTGTTTCCAAAGATGAGTTCAAAACAAACTGATCATTAAGAATAAAATCATAGCTATTGAGGTTATTAGAGCATTGATAAATATCTTAATTTTAGACCACAATCGGGAGATAGAAAATGCAAGGACTATATTTGCATGGAACTTGTAAGCAGATGGGTTTGCTCTAAAATTAATTCATCCAGTTAGTTTGAAATTAGAATGTTGTTCATGGAGATTGGGTACTCTTAATATTAATAAAAGATTAATTCGGGAGTGGTTAATTAAAGGTATTTAATTAATTGAAATATTTATATTCATTAAATTATAATTAGTTGCGGATCCATGTCTAATTAATTGGTGGATCCAAAGAGGCACACATAAAAAGCCTTTTGATTTTAATAGATATATTTGGAGATCATCTAAGGTCTTAGATAATTAGATGAAACTAAACTTAACTAATTTAATTAGTCAAATCGACAAGATTATTTTATGGAGATAAAATTAATCTTATCAACTTAATGTAGTAAGTTGATTTCATAGAATTAATTAAGTGTTAATTTAATTCTACTAGGATCGATTTTTTGAGGTCAATTTAATCATGTCAACCGATCAAGAATAATCCAATTAAACTAAGGTGCTAATTTAATTAGGCATTTTAAGTCAAGAGTCAACTTGATAGGTTAAGTTGATTTACTTAAATTGAAGAAATAATTTAATTGGGCTAATTAAATGAATTTGATTAATTAATTAACCCAATTGAATTAAAGTCAACTTAAGATGTCCATGGGAAGAATTTTGGAGAAAAACCAACTTGTAAAGGTCCAACTAATGGGGAAATAATTTGATTTAACTAAATTATGATTTTAATTAATTAAGAATTAAATTGCCACTTGAGCAATATGTGGACCAATAGAAAATAATTAGAGATATGGAAGATGTGGAGATGAGGACCTTTGAACCTACTATCACCTAATGCCATGTGGCATCTACTTGCCTATAGATACCCCTACATGGCTGTCCATATCACACTTTTGTTGGCCAAGATATTTCCAAATTTCCCTAAAGTTAGTTTCCTCATCTTTTCCGACTTCTTTCCCAAGATTTCTTCCAATCTAGCTTTGGATCCTTTCTTGTGTATTTGATACAAAGAGATGTGTGGATATCTTTTGAAGATTTTCTAGTTTAGGGATTAAAGAGTGATCATTAAAGAAAACTGCAAAAGTTATATTAAATCCAAGAGGAGGTGTGTTTGGCCAAGCTAGTGAAGATCAAGGAATTGACTAAAGATCATTCCACCTATTGGAGCTTTGAATTAGAGAATTTGAAGATCCAAGAGGCTTTGTTTGAGATCAATTTTCGCATCAGGGAAATTTGTGAGAGGACTGATCCATTAGAGTGAAATTTTCAAAGACTTGAAGGTTTATTTAATATCAAGCTTTTAAGGTATATTTCTATCTCTAGATCCAAATTTTATTTGGCTTAAGTTTAGTCTTGAGATTATCTCCTACATGTGACATAAATTTAATTATTTACATGTTGAATTTAATTCTGTTGCTCTTAATTTTGATGTTTTGAGATCATCTCCACCACCTTCACTTGTACCTCTTCCTAGATTTCATGGCGAGTTATATCTTGGGTCTTTTCTTGAGTATTTGCCTTCACATTATGATCATCTCAATTGTCTTAATCATTCACTACTTTTTCTTCTATGAAGATTTTTGTTTTTGGAATCAATTGGTCTTCCATGCTTCAAGTGTGGTTTAGTTTCACACTGATAAATTGTCGTACAAGGACTTTAATTCAGATTAGAGCATTTGTAGCTAGTGTATGAGATTTGATAACTTTTTGTCAATTAGCAATGCATCTAGCAATTGATTTGTAATGTTTTGCAAATGGATTATCTTTTGAAATTCCAATTCACATTAATTTGTAGTACAAGAATCTCAATGAGATAATGATGGCGCATTCCAAATAATTTCTTTTTCTGGATGCTTGTTCTACCCCCCCTCCCCCCTAATTGGAAAACCATTTCATCAAATGACAATCAACAAATCTTGCTATGAATAAATCTCTAGTTATTGGTTCAAGATATTCGAATTATAGAAGGTGATTCATATCCAACATATATTCCCAACTTTATTTAAGAAATCCATCTCTGTTTGTTTTGGTAGGGCAATTCAAACATATGTTGTACATCCAAAGATTCAAATATGTGAAATATTTGGCTCTTGACCAAAAGGCAATAAGAGTAGAAAATAATGCATTATATATAATAAATTGTGTTACTCCAAAATAATATATTAGCTTTTCTAGATCCTTCTATTATTTTTGCACTACCAAATATTGTAACAATGTTGGCTTCTCTCATCATTACACAAGAATAATATTTTGTTGTTTTGAAGTATAGTACACGTTGTAGCGCTATCCATGAAACACATTTCTTCCATATTGATGGTGGGCCCAACCCAACACTAGGGAATATCCTTATTCTTCACTGACAAATGAAAAGAAGTACATCATAAGTGATGTAGCAAATTAACATAAGAAAACTTAGGCAATTATTTTATTTTATTTTTTTGTTTTGTAGTGTTTTATGGAATAATATTTGGAAAATGGTGTTTTGAAAGTATGATTGGGAAACGTGATGGATATTTGTTTAATTTTTGAGTGGTAGGTAGGTATTGTTTTGGAAAGTAATGTTTGGTTATGTTTTTTAAAAATACAAATTTTACTGTAAATGAAAAATAAATTAACATTTGTCTAGTTAGTGGGTAGAAGTTTAATTAAATAATATCTTCTACATATAATTTTAGTTATAAATTTATATATGATATACATATCTGTGTAATGATGGATGTGATTTTTTAATGTAACTTGGTAGAATAGTGATAATTTGTATCCTCGTTTGATAGGCCTAGCAGTGATGGATTATGGCATTTCACCAACCATAATCCCACACCTAATAGAATCAATTATTAGGGTGGGTCGGCTGAAAGTTAGCGTTGGCCCGCCCTATGCACAAGATTGGGTATAGTTAACAATTGCAAACAGGTGGTGCAATTATCAATTGCACCCCCAAATTGGATTCAATTGAGATGTAAAATTACAATTTTGTTCTTGAAGACCTATTTCCAAATTACGAAATTAACTTCACACCTAACCTCAAACTATCAAAACGGAGCTTCCACATTTCGGTTATCTCTCTCTCCTTTTTTTTTTCCTTTTATACTATGTGTAATTCCTAAACACTAGCAAAGAATCCTAACCCCAAAAGGTTTGGCGTCTAGTCATACACTTCTTTGCCACCAATACACGATAGTGATTCCAGTGATCCATGAGTTCCATCTCGACACTATGTTTGGTAAACTTAAATTAGGTAAGTTTTCTAACTTTATCCTTACTTTTCCTATTATTTTAAGTGTTTTTCTCGAGAATGTTTCCATTCCGGCATTTTTTCTCATCATGAAACTTGAGTTCAGAAACTAATGTTAGCTAATTAGATTTATAAGGGGTCTGAACACTCCATAATTAACAACTGCAATACATACCCCATGAAAGCTGCTATGTAAAGACAAAATAAGTTCTCTTTCTCTAATGTGCACAATGGCTATCTCTGTGGAGGTAGAAGGGGATGGGGAATCTAATTAGGTTTGCCAAGGATAGAGAGATAATTTGGCCAAACAATCTATAGTAATAGCTAAAATTGAACATGGAGGAGAAAAATATTGCATTTTCTAATCTTAATTGTAATCTCAGATATCAAACACCAGATTAGATTGTGTTAAATGGCTTAATCTCATTCAGGCCAATATTAGGTACCCTATTTAGGGCATGTTTGATAAGTTGTTTGGCCCAAATATTAAAACGATGTGTGGTAGGAGAGATTTGTAAGCTTGATTACGAATCCTGTTATATCTTGTCCCATGTTTGATATCGAATATTAAATGATAATGTTAGTTTAATTTATTGAAATGTATGATAATGTTAGTTTAATTTATTGAAATGTCCTTTATTAGTTTCTGTATTTTAACATTTTTTTCAATTTTATTTTTTGTTAGATGTGGCCTGAAATATGTCTAGTTGCTTATCTATAGAGAATTGATTAATTGGACAAGTGCGACCCTGGAGCTAAATGGGCGCACTCGTGCCCATTCGAGAATTATTCTTCCTTCAACATATGGACCTGTATGATTGCGATAAATATCAGGGGCATAGTCATGCCAAATATAGTGAACGAAAGTTCAGATCTAGTTTTCGGCTTGTCTGTGGACCAAAAGTGATGCACTTGCGCCCAATGCGCAATGTCTTATTAATCTTTTATATTTGGCGTGACTATGCTCCACATGTGGGTGAACTTCTTCAAAATCTTGTTTTCCATCTAACCTTAATACAATTACAGGTCTTACTGGGCACACTCGCAACCTGGCCAATGGCCTTTTCCTCTGTCTATATCATATTTTCGTGCCTATTTCATTAATTAATTTGCATTTTGCACACTTGACTTAATTTTAATCCAAAACAAGATAAAAGTCAGATACTTCCACAATAAAAATATATGAAAATATTAAGCAATTATAAAATTATGAAACACCTCCAAAGCTTATCATTTCTCATCCTAGAGCAATATTTTGATTTTAATTAGGGGCGAAAAAATGGAGTAATGGTTGAAAGACTTAAGAAGATGCCTCCATAAGATACCATGTTTGTCCTTAGCTATTTGCACATACTTAATCATAAAATGTGATATATCTTGACTTAAGACATAATTCGAAGCATCAAATCTAGTAATATAAATCCTTGTATGAGTTTGTAATTGATGTCCACAAAAACTCGTGTCTTTTTCAAATAGAAATTGCATATAATAAAGAAAATTTCATCCTAAAACTTATTAGCACTTCATATCAAATAAAAGTAGAGTACCCTAGGGAATATATATGCAATACATGTTTGGTGGGTTCAATATGGCCCAGATCAGTGACGGAAGGTCTAAGTCATTTTCTTAACCAAGCATCCTCCATCTTAAAAAGAAATGTAGGCACACCAAAAGAAATTTTAGAACAAAACTTTTGAAATCATGTGAAATTCATGCTTAAAATTATTGTTTATTGACATTCACATCAATTGTTCAAGAAATATGGGGAATCAATGTCATCTAACTGCATATGCAAAGCTATATTCACAGTCTACATATGCGGCATAATAAAGAAAAGATGAACAAAATTAGATATGTCATTCAATGCGTGATTTTTATTTTATTTTTTTTGAAAACAAATTTTCACATGTCTTTTAATAAGCCAAGCCAATCAAAGTGGAAAGTGTAGTTGTGTAGAATTGATCATAGGCATAAAGCATATGTAGCAAAAGCTAATAACATGTTATCCCGATAATGCAACATAGCTAATAGTTAGATAATTTATAAACAATAAAGTCCCCACCAACACAACAAAACACCATCAAAATATACATTACTAAGCATGAAATATAAACAAATACCCCCAAACATGAATTGTACTTTGTGCCCAAAGTAAGTTAATATTTACAATGCATCTGGAAATTTCTTGATATACTATAAAGTCCTAAAGAATCCAATTGTAGTTAAATATGATAGTATAAAAGTTATTATGTTTACACAAAAGAAACACAAGTATTTAAAAAATAGCAAAATCAGTTGTCCCAATACTCAGTCATTGCCCATATTGGCCGGATATGGCTTGACAGGCTTGGCTGTACACCTTGGGCAAACTAAGGGTGACTTTCTAGTGGAATATTGATGTGGTTCGCCCATATGTCCACCATTGCTATTGTTGAATACCTATATCTCCTCTTCCAAGCTGACTCATGCGCTCCTCAATTGCTAACAGCCTTCCTCGTCACTTCGTCTCTAAGCCAAGTTATGGGCGAGGCTCTATTCTCATCATTTAACGTGTTATCGGGCTGAAGGAGCTTATCATCCGGTTGGTTTGCCAAACAAGCTCGAGTGCAAATGGTGGTAATTGAATTAGGAAAATACAAGATCACAACAGACCCCCACGTGCAATCTTCTTAATAGCATTATGGATAAACCTCCCAACTTCTAAGGGTACATCAATCAAGATGGCATAAATCAAAATAGCTTAAGCTTTAGTGATTTCAAATGAGTGGAATGATGGTACAATCTAGTATTAACGAATCTAATTAGCCAATCTCAGGCATCCTCAGTCAAATAACCCATAGGGAAGCTAATGCACTTGCCATATGTGCTAAAGATTAGCAAGGGAGGGGTTTGGCAAATTGTTTCAATAATTGCATCTAAAGAAAGGGCTCTTAACATATTCATTAAATTCATTGGGATCGATGGTGGTAGGGATTCTAGAAAGTCTATTAATTTCATTAGCTGAAAAATTTGCCTATTTCTTTTGCATGGTCACTTTACTCTAATTATAATGGGTAAATTTTAAATTGGCATAAAATTCTCTAACTATAGTTTTGTTCTCTACTCCCAATTTTGCCACAAAATCATTCCAAAATTGCCTCTCCATTATTTCATCATACGCCATTATCTCTCTCTCCTGAACTACGCTCCTTCTTAATATGGTGTCGTTATGATAGTCCTCCGCTTCTTTACTAATAAAGCGATACCTATCATAACTCTGGCTTGATCTACTCTATCCCCTTGCCTTCTTTTTGGTACCCTTCTGCATAACATATCTGTTTACACTAACAACTATTAGTTCAACCAAATTAATGACAGTAAGACGGCAAGACCCATACAATCAAAAATCAATTGGATCATCACTCGCATAAAGTATGCATTCAATTAGCTCATCGGACATAGCAGAAAGAAATAAATGGTTATGCAAATCAATTTGACCAGAATAATGTTAAGTTACAGTCTTGAAATCAACACAAGTAGTTTAAGCACAAAATGGGCCCAGCCTATCCAACTTAGTGAAAAAACATAACAAATATAGACCACATGCGAGCATATGTTCTCATCAAATTACAACAACGAAGAAATCAAATATGGGGTGACAGCCCATGTGTAAAGCAATAGGAGATAATGGCATGATAAGAGCATAAATGATTCTTACTTGCATGCATAACTTTATCTTATCTTATGTATTACGACCAAATATTCGAAAATTTGCAACAAAGTTCATGAAAACATGTAAAAATATATCTAATGGAGTGACACACCCCTAGACTCAATCTAACATGCTCAAATCTAATAAAAACATAGGGTCACAACCCCGAATCAATGAGAAACTCAAGAGAAGAGAGATGTTATCAATGTAAATAAGAAAGAGATTGGATATGAGGAGAAGACAAAACCTGATTCTAGTGAGCGTGGTGGCGAGCTACAATCAGTGGTGGCAACAGTGGTATAAGGGCTTTAGAAGAGGGTTTTGAATGGATGGGTTAGGCAAAGAAGTCTTTGAGTCAGTATTGAGAAAAAATAATGAAAGTAGGCGGTGATTTTTGATAATTGTGTGGTGATCATTTGTGGTGGTGATATGGTGGGAAGGAAGAAAAGAATAAGTGTTTGTGGGGAAAAAGACTTTTAGGAAAGAGAAATTAAGAAAGTAGAACCTATTTATTTTTTTATCTTAAACCTAACATGGGCACAACCGATGCACTACGCTTATTGCAAACATTTCATTTTACATTGTCTTTTCAACGCAAGTGCTGCTTAATATGGGTATAGTCGCGACTAGTTTAGTTTCGCCCTTTGTATGTTGGGAACATCCACGTCATGTATGGGCACATTTGTAGCCAATATAATTCGTTTACTTTTGTCTTCCTAGTTTGGGTATGCCTACTCCATTTTTTAAGTTTTTTTTTTTGCCTTCTGGGTGTGACCGTGTCATTAGCTAGGAGTTTTTGTACCAGTACAGTTTGTGTAGAGTTTATTTTCTCCTTGTGGGTTTGTTCATGTCGTAAACTACACGCATTCATGTCTATTCTAGTTTGTGAATTTTTTTTTATCCCTTATTGGGCCCATCCATGCCATAAACTGGGACATTCATACCCGGTTCAATTTATGAAGTTTTTTGCCCTCTTTTGCATGCATTCGTACTTATTTAAGTTTGTGAAGTTTTTGGATTCCTTTTAGGGCGCGTTCACGCTATAATTTGGGAAGTTTGTGCCCAATTTCATTTATGAATTTTTTTCTTTCCCTTTTCATATCCGAACCATCAACTGGGCACATCCGCACATAATTTAGTATGCAACATTTTTTTCTTTACTTTCTGGGTGCGAACCGTGCCACTAATTAGGTGCATTCGGGCCCAGTTCAGTTTCTACGATTTTTTTCCCTTTTGGGCACGTCCATGTGAATTTAGCTTTTGAAGTTTTCTTTCATTTTTTAGGCCCATCTGCGCCCTATACTAGGTGTATTCATGCTTGTAACATGATCTAAATATTTTTTGCCCATTTTATGTAGAAAGTGAACAGTGGTCAAAAAATTCCATTAACTCTACTAAAATGCACGTGAACTTGAATTGTGTCATCAACTTTGCCATGCCCCTATCTTTTCTCATTTTAGGTAAAAATAGATATGATGTATATTTGTATAATAGATGCTATGGAATCCAAATAGATAAATAAAAATTTAAAAGGCTAGCGATGGTCAGTTGGAGATTCATTGACCCATTTCTAGTTTTAGCTTTACGTACACCTATGTTCTTGTAGTACATTTTCACACCGTTCAATTTTACAAGGCCAAGTGTTCAGGTTGTTCGCAATATTTTCAAAATTAAACTTCGTTATATTTGTATTCGGAGAAAAATTTCATTTAATGAAATGGCTCCTTGTGTTCCATGACCATTGGAGCTTTTTTTCTATAACTTCGAGTGGAATGTGACTTTTGAAAGGGATTTCATATTAAGTTATCAAAATATGCATTAGCAACAAACACTACTTTAGGCCGCAACCATGTCATCCTGATTCGAAGGTCGATAAACTGGGTAAATAGAAAGTATGGAATGACATTCATATGGATGGATGCATATCGGTTCTTTAAGCAACTAAAACTTCATCAAAAGGTGTTTGGGTACCTTGTCACTCTTTCCCTCGTCCATTACGATTCAGACAACAATATTATCATTGTTCCTCCTTCATATAAAATTACATCACTCTGGTAACATGTTGTTGAAATGCGAAAAATGTAATAAAAACTTATATAAATGCAGTTACTTTTCAATAATTTACTTTATGTTTTCTTTCTTTTAGAAATACCCAATCACTGAAGCTCATATAAGGCATGGTAAGGCACAACAGATAGAATTGTATTTGTTTTTAGACCATCAAAAGAGATCGATGTATTCAAGGATCATGATGTTACTGAAATCTTAGATGACCACAGCATACCATGGCAATAGCATGCCCATATCCTGAGGCAAATCTAGTCCAAGCTATGAGAGACACAAGCCCCAGTGCTCTGTCATCTTCTTTCTAGTAATTAGCCATAGTGACATCACACTTTAGATTATAGTTATTGTGTGAAAAATTAAAAGTAGACATTTTGGTGCATTTTTTGGTCCAAATATTTTGCAATTGAGGTAAAGGGATTTGCAATGTGAGTAGACTTAGTTCATGGGCTTGGAGTACAGTTCGTGGGTTTGATTCAAACATTCATGTGAATTGTTGAAACTCGGGTATTGTTTGCAAATCAGGTATGTTTTGGCTTTTTCGCAAATTATGATTTTGTGTATTTCATTTTTTCTTTTTTGAATGTTGAGGCATGGGTAGGTGGATTCTATAATATTACGATTTTCTCTCAAATGTTGGGGATATATGGATATTATAGGGTTTTCTATTTTTTGAAATTGAGGCATGATTATCTTTTTTTTATGTTATTCTTTTGAGTGAAATATTAATGTATACGTATATGATGTGTTGGATGGCTGCCTTTTGAATGCTGTACATGATTTGTTTAATGGTTGTTGTTGTGAACCCTTACATCTGCTACTATGTTGAAGTAGACCCTTGCTATTTGATATGTGCTCCTGTATATTTATATGCTTTTTCCTTTTAGTAGATAATAGAGAATAACCACTTTTTTTAAGTGTAGGTAGGTGGTAAATTTGTGAGGGACAAAGAAGTAGAGTATAGAGGAGGAAAAAAACATGAATTTGCTTATATGAGATTAGAGGATGTTACTCTAAATAATTTGAAGATAATGTATAAATTTATGGGGGGAAAAGGATAAATGTAACTTTCTACTACAGAATACCTAATTTGTCACTTGAACTGAGTTGTAGAAGGTTGCATGATGATGAGGATAGTGTAAAACAAATGAAAGAGGTCCTTAAAGATGTTTATAAAATAACATTCTTTGTCGAAGAGATAGCTAATCCTACACAAGTAATTAATACTGAGGGTCCAATTCCAACACATGATAAAAGGTTTGACCTAGAGATTGATGAGTTATTGGATGGGATAAATTTTAGTGAAGAAGATAATGGGGGGAATGAGGGTACTGCAGTGGAAGATATTGGAAATGAGGGTGGTGCAATGGAAAATATTGGGGGAAATGAGGGTATTGGTGTTGAGCTAGATCAAAAGCTTGACTGGGGGATGGATTGGGGGCTCAGGTAGATAATGTTGATGTAGGAACATGTGATAAGGGTAAGAGAGTTTGTGAAGATTCGGAGTCCAGTAAGTGGGATGATTCATCTGATGAAGACTATGTACAACCTGAGGTAAGTGAACAATCTGATGCACCATTTGATATTTTAGTTGATGATAATGATATTTTTAATGATACAGAATGTAGCAAAAGTAAATTAATAAATAAACTAAGGGAAATGAAAAAAACTATCAAAGGGTAAATGGGTGAGACAGGTCAAGGGGATGAGGGTGTTGGTGGTGAAGATAGACGGTATAGTGATTTGGGTGAGGAAGATAAACCTTTAAGTTTAGATTGGTCAGATGATGAGGGTCTTAAATTCATTTCTATAAGCCAGGTAAAATTAATATGATAACATATAAATTGAAGGTATGAGATACGTTTGCCAACTATGGTAAGTTTAGTGAGGTGCTAAGGGTTGATGTGTGAGGTATGGGTATTCTTTAAAATAGTTGAAAAATGAAGCTCAAAGAATCACAACTGTTTGGAAGGAAAGCACTTGTGACTGGAGGATTTATGCATCAATAATCCAATCGAGACCTATATTCCAAATCAAAACTTTGAAAGGTAAGCATAACTATACAAGGTCATTTCACAATAACCTTGCCAGTTACAAATACTTGGCAAACAGACAATTAGAGATAATCCTGACATCAAAATTGAAAAACTTCAACAAAAAATATGGTTTAAATGTAAATTATTGGACTGTGTTGAAGGCTAAAAAACATGCAATGGACAAAATCAGAGGGATGGGTAATGAGAAGTATGAGATTTTATGGGATTATTGTGCAACTATGGGGGAGTGTAATCCAGGGAGCAAACTTTTGTTGAGGAAACAAGAAAGGGTTGAGTCACCTACGTTTGATAAGATTTATTATTGTCTAAATATAATTAAGAAGGGGTTTGTGGATGGTTGTAGGCCCATAATAGATCTTGATAGATGCTTTCTTAAAACTAATCATTGGGGGCAATTGCTATGTGCTATTGGGAAGGATGAGAATAGCAACATGTGGCCAATTGCATTAGCTGTTATGAGAGTAGAGAATAAGGAGTCATAGTGTTAGTTCTTAAGTGAGCTCTTTGATGATATAGGTAGAGTTCAAGTTTCTAAATGAACCTTCATATTAGACGGGCAGAAGGGTCTTTTGGAAGCTCTTGAACAGCTTGCTCTAAATGTGAGCACAGATTTTGCTTAAGGGATTTATATGCCAATTTCAAGCAAAAATTTACAAATATTGAATTGAAATCAGTGTTTTGGCAAGCTGCTTGCACTGGAAATATTAATGAATTTGAGAGTTTCATGAAGAAACTTGAAGACCTTGATCCAAAATTTGATGTGCAATATCAATTAGCAGCTGAGTGGTTAAGGTCCATTCCACCGAAATATTGGGCTAGGTATCACTTTACTTGTAGATATATCTCAGACATAATTGTCAACAATTTGTGTGAATCATTCAATAGTTACATTTTGGAAGCTAGAGATAAGCCTATCATTTCAATATTTGAGTAGATGAAGACCAAATTAACCACTAGAAATCAAACAAAAAAAACTGGCATGGAAAAGCATGAGAGTACAATTTGCCCTAACATTGTGAAAAAGTTGGAGAAGATGCACAAAAATTCCAGACTATGTGTACCAAGGTTCCATGGTGGTAGTGAATTCAAGGTTGAACATGCCACACCTGAGAGGTGTGATAGGTATGTGGTAGATTTGGCAAAAAAGTCACGCACTTGTGGGTTGTTCTAATTAAATGGCCTACCTTGTTACCATGTTTATGCTGCTATATGTGAGAAGAGGGAGAACATTGAATCATTTATAAATGATTGCTTTAAGAAACATATCTTAGGGTGTACTCACATATGATTCATGTTGTTCTTGGGAGTGGTGATTATATAAAAACACATTTTGAACCTTTGAGGCCACCAAACTACATAAGAAAAAAGGGCAGACCAAAAAAATTGAGAAAAGCAGCGATGAAGTACACATCTCAACTAGAAAGGGGCTCACAAAATATTGTCAAAATTGTCTTCAAGTTGGGCATAACACAAGGTCTTGCAAGAACCCAGTAAATCCTAAATCCAAGTTTTATAAAGTTAATTCTCAACTTACAGTTTCAAATATTCCTAATCTTGCTGCATCAATCTACATTAACAACATTATTCTTACTTTATGGGGAAACTCAAATATTGGACAACCCTCTAAAGCTACTGCCACAAATACTGCAATAAGAAGCAACGCCACACTTGCTGTTGGGAAAAGAAAAGTGAGATTTAATATGTTATTCTCCTACTCAAGTTTTATAAGTTAATTTTCACTAAATTTTTAATGTTTTACAATCAACCAATCCACAACAAAGTATGTCTTCAATACCTATTGGAGCATAAGCAGTGCAGAGTCACTAGGCCAATTCCTCCAATCTTTAACCACATGAAGTGTTTCAAGGAATACAATATTCCATAGTGCAGGGGGGTCAAAACATCTTCCACCAGCGAGGCTTAGCCAAAGGTGATAAATTCCTACTTACTTTATCCTTTTTATTGGAAGATTGTTAATCTCAATTTAATTTCTTATTTTTGTAAAAGAACATGGACAAGCAAGGAAAGGAAGGATATATAAAGGCCCTAGGAATGAAGAGTTTTTGGGAAGAAATCAGGCAGCTGCAAGAGTAAGGAAGCCTCAAATTACTGAGGTTCTTGACAAGCTAAAGAAGAAATCTAAAAGATCCCATCATTTTGAAAAGTGAACTTTTTATGAGTGGTCCACCATGTGGAGTGTTAGGTCTTTATTATTATTATTTTTTTTTTTATTATTATTATTATTTTTTTTAATGATCTATTGTTTAGCCATGTGCATTTACTTTTTATCTTGAACAATGGTGTTTTTCGTCATTTGGCTACTGTGAATTAAACTATATTTTGGCTGTTGATGGTTTGAATTGATGGTGCCCAAGTCAAATTTGGCATTAAATATTTTGGTTGTTGTGAATTGATGGATGTATGTACATTGGCAGTTTAATTTACTGGTAATGGGCAAATTATTTTTGGCTTCTTATGTGTATTTCTTTGATAAAATATGACTTTAAATTGTTTAATGTAATTGTATGGTACATTTTGGTGCTTTGGCAGGTTCAGTAGCTATCTCGGATCAATGGTTATTTTTTGTACTGCAATTCT
The DNA here is from genome assembly GCA_014898755.1 of Handroanthus guayacan. Classification (NCBI taxonomy): domain Eukaryota; kingdom Viridiplantae; phylum Streptophyta; class Magnoliopsida; order Lamiales; family Bignoniaceae; genus Handroanthus; species Handroanthus guayacan. Next base: position 231,745 of record JACFYI010003736.1, read on the forward strand.
TAGTGTGATTAATGTTGGCAGCTTAATAGGTTCATTTTTTTCATTTAATAAAATTCCATAACAACAGGATAAATGCACTATTAATATTGACCACATACAATAACATACAAAAAGAGGGTCAATAATTAACTAGCAAAATATTAAGAAACACTAATTTCTAATTAAGTACATTACTAGTGCCATTAACAACATAGCAGAAATCACCCAAGATATGTGCATGTAGTTCCCTTTTTTAAAATCAATTGTTGCATGTTTGGAAGTCACTTCTTCACCAATTTCTTCAAAATCAAAGACATCATCCCAGATCTCAATATTTCCACAAGGATAAGTCATTGGAACTCCGTCGAGTGATCACGTTGCCTTGTTGACTTTAACTCATTGGAAAAATCGCAATTATGAAAATTGCAACAATAATAAAACTTTCATTTTGATGGCTCATTCACATTTTCAACTACTCGTATAGTAGCTTTTTTCATGTATTTATAGTAAAGAGTGGATTGATATCTTATGTCTGGAGATCCAAGAACCTCTTGCCGGAATTTGACATTTTTGCTGAAGTTGGAGCATCGGCAGAATCTTGATCCATTTGTGGCGCAAGCCATTAAAGTGAGCTAAAGTGGTTGTTGAGGAGACAGTAATTTGGAAAGGAAAAAAAGCCAGGTTTTATCCTGAAGATGAAGGGCATAAATGATAAAAACAAGTTCGTAAGTGACTGATTTTCTATGACACATCGCACACACTGCGCGTGTAATGCATAAGTGTTTATTTTAATTGCTTTTTGATAATAGGGGCTTTTTCTACAATTAGAAAAAAATCAAGGGGTAATATGTTCTTTATGTATATTACATAAGGGTAATATATGATTTTTCTCATATTTTTATATATAGAATCATTATATTTACATACATATATATATATATATCACTTATACATTTTATAGTTAAAATTATATATAAAATATATTATTAAAATCAATTTTCTCTCTATTAACCAAACAACAAATTAGTAATTTGACATTTAAAGTAAAAATTGTCTCCCTCCAAACCTAACCAAATATTACTCTCTGCTTCAAAACAATTTCTACCGATTATCGAAAACATAAAAAAAATATTCATTATGTTCCCCAACTCCACTATCACATTCCCCAACTCCACTCCTAAAACATCATTTTCCAAATCCTATTTCCCAAAATATCTTAAAACATAAACAAACATTACTGCTACATTTTCATTTTCGAACTACAGGCGGCAGTCTGAGAAAGTAAAAGGAAAAAAACATAAAATTAATGTAGTACCAGAACAGGAAAGCAAGATGTAACAGTCCGACAACCCGCGCCCAATTATTGTTCGCTGTGGCCCGCCTCGAGGGCACAGACCTCACGGTTTTGTTTGTGTCAAGGCATGACGCGACTGAACGGGTAAGGTTTCCACCCCCCTTATAAGGAAGGCTTCATTCACCTTGCCAGTCGATGTGGGATCTCACAATCCACCCCCCTAGAGGGACCCAGCGTCCTCGCTGGCACACCGACCCGGGCACCGGCTTTGATACCATTTGTAACAATCCGACAACCCGCGCCCAACTATTGTCCGCTGTGGCCCCCCTTGAGGGCACAGACCTCACGTTTTTGTTCGTGTCAAGGCACGACGCGACTGAACGGGTAAGGTTTCCACCCCCCCTTATAAGGAAGGCTTCGTTCACCTTGCCAGCCGATGTGGGATCTCACACAAGGCATAAATAAAGCGTAATAAACCAGCCATCAAATGCCACCGAATGTGTTCCCATGACAGCTCTTTTTCTCATATCTACTCATCTTCGAAGTCTGAATCGCATATTGGATAATATACTGGTAGATCCCAGGATACCTTGTGAGGGAATGACACAGCTTATTTCGTGAGAAATATGTACCTACACATATCATACCAATGGAAATCTATCTGGCGGTAGTTGCGAATTCTCAAAATTTTCTATGAGACAAATACAATAGAAGCATATTATTAATCATAATATTTTTGAAACTTTTTAAAATACTTTATAGAAAAGCTTACATCTGGATGATTTGAATGATAAGTGTCGTTGACAATGAACCTATTGGTCGCACTGTTATGTTACCCTACGCAGGGCAATAAGTTGACAAAATTTGATGGAGTGTGATTGCATTTACATGATCTTTTAAGCAATCATGCCGAGCGGATGGTTAAACCAAGTCGCGAAAATAGTTCGTGAGCTATTACTTCACAAGCCATGTGTACATGGTTAAGTTTGTCCATACTGTTGTCCTCTATGTATCTATACAAGAGCATCATTATCACCTATTCTGACTCAATGGTCCATCAAATACCATAATATGGGCTATCAACGCTATGGTCCATTATGCATACAACGCATGGATAGGGGTGGCAATGGGGTGAGGCGGGTTTTTCCCCTACCCGCACCTATCTCATAAGGATCTTATTGTGGCGATTCTAAACCTTGAAAACATACCCCACCTAGCGAGTACTGAACCTTAGAACCCGTACTCGCCCTCCCTTAAAAAAACAAAACAAAACAAACAAAACAAAACCCACACTCACTCGGTCCCTACTCACACATTTTTCTAAATTAATAATTAATAAAATATTACTACAAAATCATGTGAAATTATTTTAAAAAAAATTATTTTTTAAAATAAAATATACATAAAAATCAATCAAATTTAAAATCATCCAACAACACAATGTTTATGAGTTTAACCAACATAAAAAAAAAAAAAGAAAAATATCATAACAAATTGTCTACATTTTAGCACAATAGAAACAATACATTTAAAAACAAAGTACTAAAAATAAAATCATAATCCAATACCACAAACGGCAAATAAAGAGATACATCATACAACACGTGATTCTATTACATAGCTCTTCATTATTCTGGCATCTCAAAGTCCAACTTTCCATAATTTTCTTCAACCTGATCGTTAATTGTAACATAATCATCCAAAGTAATGGGTTTAGCACCTAAAGATTAAATAAAATATAGTAATTAATATAATAACAAATCATATACAAATGAAGCACAAAAATTCTTAAAACATAATATATTACTTTTTTCCGAAGCCCACAACCAATTTTGACCACACATCAAAGCTGCTATTGTCTCTTTTTTCAATTTGCTATGGTGAGGACTGATCAATCAACCGCTTGCACTAAAAGCAAATTCAGAAGCAACGGTGGGTATTGGGATAGCAAATATGCCTCAGCAATTTTTTGAAGAGTAGGATACTTAACCCCGTTTATTTTTCACCAAATCAAAAGATCAAAATCCACAATTCTTGGTAAAATATCTTCCTTCAAATAAAAATCAAATTTAATCTTACCAGATGAACTTGAACCCCTTGATCTTTTCTTGATCTTAATAAACAAGTCAAAAGTAGATAAGTTTTCTTCACCCCTAGTAGCATCTTCATGGGTAGAAAGCTCATATGCACTTAATCTTGAAGAACTGTTTTGTTGGTACTCATTGATCAAATCATAGAAAACTAATTAAACTTCCTCAACTTGCTTGGAGTGATTATTTAGATATAACTTTTCATAATAAAACTCAAGCAATGTCATTTTATATCCAAGATCTAATACTGTAGCTAGACCCATGATACCATGAATGCTATCCCAATATTTGTCAAACTTCTCCAATATATTAGATACCATTTTTGAATCATAGTCACCGAAGATTTGAGCTAATCATGCAGTGACAACATAATTTTGCAGATTTTGTCAAAATACATATTTGCAGTTGGATATTGGGTCCTGAAAAACAATTGAGTCACATCATAAAACACCTTCAATTTATCACAAATTTCTTTAGCCAATTCCCATTCCGCATTACTTGTCACACCTTTATATTGAGGCTCTTTTTTGTTTTAAACATGGAAAGACATCCTTACATAGCATTGCAATTTTCAACATCAAATAAGTAGAGTTCCATCGAGTTGGATAATCAAAAACCATTTTTTTTCTTCTTTTCTTTTCTCTCTCTCTATACTTTAGTTTTGGTTCACCAACTCACAAATGTTTAAAGTCTTTTAGGTGTTCCAATCCAATATAACACACTACAATGAATCTTCTCAATTGATTACTTAACAATGTCTAAACCATCCTTTACAATCAAATTTATCACATGTGAACAATAATGCATTTGCAATAATTTACCCCCCAACAACAAATGTCCACTATCTAAATGTCCCAACAATTCATCGATCATAGCATCATTAGTAGAACAATTATCTAATGTGATCGTAGATAATTTTCTATCTATATTACATTCCAATAGAATCTTCATTAATGTATCATTGAGTACCTCACCTGTGTGTGGAGAAGGAACATAACTAAAACTATAAATTAAAAGGAACATAAATGAAGTTGTGATAGGAAATTAAGTAACATAAGTAATATTGTAGAGTAAAAGAAACATATAAATTAAGTTTGAAAATTTACCTCAAAGTACGGTTTTGCAATTTCCATGAATTATCAATGAAGTGTACTGTAACAACCATCCTTTTCTTTGATTAGAAGTCCACAGTTTGTGGTAACCGCCACTTTTCCTCCAATTTTATCCTTTGTCTTTATCAAATTGAGCTTTTCATTCTCATACACTTGCAAAATGTCTTTTTTAATTGTGTTGCAAGTGGGGCATCTAAAATTGTGTTGCAAGCCGTAAATAAACCTCCTCATTCCAACGTGATCCACTATGCTTAGTGGATATTCATGTAAAATAATCATATTTGCAAGATCTTTTCTTAAAGCCTCTTGATCAAAGGAACCAAAACTGTAAGTTTCGCTTGTTTACTAAAGCATTCACCTATAGTTGATTGCTTTGAGCTAGCTTGTTTTATTCTTTTGTAATAAAATTGCAAGTGATTCTTCAATGACTTGGTTCCATGTTTGGATTTGCTCCCAATACATTACCACAGTGATGGAACTTTGCCTTTCATTCACCATCAACCTTACGTCTTTGAAAATGTTTCCAAAAAGCACTTTTTTGTTACCTTTTTTGCCATCTTTTCCATGCATTCTTTCATCTAATGGTGTCGTTGTAGATGCTTTCTCTTGATTTTTAGAAGGTTGCATAGTGTTATCTTTAGGAGTTGGCATAGTGTTACATTCGGTAGTTGATATAAATGCATCATTTTCCATTGAGATTTTTTAATACAAATTTAAATA
>JACFYI010003736.1:237039-261959 GCA_014898755.1 Handroanthus guayacan
GGTCAGTGGGTGGGTAGGAGTACAAGATAGATATAGTTTGTCTTTTAGTAATTTCTTTTATAATATATATAATATATAAACTATTATATAATATCTATTATAATATATATATACATAGGGGATGGGGCGGGTACTAGCCGGTCGGGGCCGAATTGCCATCCCTACACATGGAACGCATATATTTCAAATGATATTGAACTTATGAGGCAAGTCCCCCCTCCTATATTGAGCTTATTTATAACCAAATTTTAGCGTTGATCTCTATTGTTGGGTGCCTTATGCGCTTTGAGCTGTGGAGATCTCATCATCGTATAGCTCATCAGAAGACATAACAGGTGTCAATACAGGTGGAGAGAAAAAATTGTTACTAGATTTCTTAGTTTCCTTGCTCTTCGAACCATATAATAAATCCATCCAAAACATCCCTAACATCAACGGATCCCTTATGCCAAATCATTTCCAAATATCTCGACCCAACTATTGTACCATGAAAATGGCCATCCTCTCAAATTCCAAGCCCTCAAATACACCTATATCATTTGTGAAGATATAGCTAGAATCACCTATCCATGTTTTCATTCCCGAAGAAAAAAAATTCGAAGTGCACAAGAAAATACAAAGCCACATAAAATTCAACATGTTCAAGCTATACAAGCTATGCATTTTGTGTACCTTTATCTAAATCAATGCCGAATCAATTACTATCATGTGTGTGGTTGGAATGATGCTTGCTCTAGCACCACCACTAGATCCTAGAATGTCGACTATGCAAGCATAATCCATCTTCTATAGCTCTAGTTTTGATTTAATATGTTTCGCAAGGATCCTATTATTGGGGATCTTTTTTGTCAAGATTTTCTCCAGCTCAACCATGTATCCACCTTTAAATGAGCCATCACATTTCTATCCTCTTGCATGGAAGGAATTTAGTATTTTAATAAGCACAATCTCCACTTGCGGGGTCTAGAAACATCTCAGGCCTTTCCCTAGGTTCCTCTTAGCCTTTCTGTTGACATCAGTATTGTGGGATGAGCATGTGGATTGGTCTATAATCTTGCTCCATGGTGATGTTAGATATAAAAAAGAAAAAAAAAAAGTAGCAAATAGTGCCAAAACAAAAATTCAACAAAAAAAAGCAATATTGGCAATACTTTGTTTAAAACAATCTAGCATTCAATAAAGTAACATAATAGGAGGAGAAACGGGTTAGGATCATATAACCACAAACTATTCATTAAAAGAAAAGCAACAAAGTTCTGTAAGATGTTAATATGACCAAATTAAAATATATAACGACATGAATAACAAATCTATATAAACAAAATGAAAATAGATACTAAAAGTGGCCAAATCAATATGATAAATTAAACATCCCTCCATGCATAGGATATTTTCTAGCTAAGTTATCCTTCCAATTATTCCATGCACTTAAGCTTTCGATTCTCCCAACTAACTGAAGATTTTAATCATGATTTCCAAAATTTGCATCCAAATCAATATCTCCAAGAGGGTCGTGTGACATAGAGCAACGATAAAGTTGTGGAGAAGTGCACGCGCAAGGATGATAAGGTTTCGCAACTTTATTAGGTAAAAACTTGGTGATCTCAATACCACCCATCTTCTCTTCAGAATGCCAAATCCCACTCACATTTTGAGCTTTCGCATGGTCTATATTGAAATACTCCTTATGCTTTGGCATGAAATAGGTCTATTGCACCAATCTCGTAGGTGATATCTTGTGCCGCAATAATAGAACAAAAAACTTCATATTCATGTATCCAGCATCACATAGTAATTTTCTAGGATGAGAAAACGCGTCGTTACAAGAGGTAACAAAGGAATACAAGATTTGGAGAAGTAATGATTATATTAACAACTTTATTAGAGTAATTACTACAAGTCCATATCTGCAGGTACTCGTAGACCATGCGGCCAATTCAAAGCATTGCGCAACACCTGATAGTTAGTTACAGACTCTTCCCACCTAGCAACCGCATAAATAAAGTTCAAATCTCTACTGCACACCTCAAGAGCATTAAACCTTTATTGACTTTGTTTAGTACACGGTACCTATACTTTGATGAAAGTGTCGTCTAGAGCACTGAAACACCCCTATGACAATGAACAAATACTCTTTAAATGCAATTACATATTCACACAGATAATACATATTATAAAACATGTCATTTATATCTATGAAACATACCTTAACATGTTTCCGTGTTTCATTTGTGTAATAGGTAAGTATTAGAAGAAAGCAAGCCACTTTTTGGGGTACGAAAACATATCTCTCGTTATGTAGCCCATCCCCATTCACAAGTATATAGAAAAGTCTAAAGAATAAATCTCAGTCCAGGCGAAGGTCAATGATACAAGCCTGGTCACTCAATTCTACAATTATACTCCGTCTTCTAAAATACCTAACCCATCTACGATGCCCCTCACCAATTCATAACAAATAAGCAATGTAAAGCAAACGCAAATAGGCTGTGTTACGAAACATAAATGCATAAATTAGTAACAAAATACAAATATTTTCCATCTAACAATCAATGTTCACTATCGGTCAAACCAAAAAGATCATTTAACTTAGAATCATTATCTAAAGATCGTCAATATTATGGGAAACAACAAGATGCCATTTTTTTAGACGACGTATGTGATTTAGATAAAAGATAAATAATTTGACAGTGAAGATATTTTCAATTAAGTTTGGTTATGAGACTTTTGCATAATAAGGAAGGGGACCCTAAAAATAGGGCCAAGTACAATTCTAAATGAAGTACTACAATCCTAGGTAAATCCAATAAAATAATATAACAATAGAATTTATCAAAGCATAGAAAATGCTTTGACTTCGTGGTGTATGCAATTTCTTTGAATATCGAAATCATTAACCAAAGTTGCTATACCCATCATGGCTACTACTGGACGCATTAAACTTAAATAAACCTTCATACATAAAAGCCACGCCCAAGAGCATAGCTAATTTTGGGGCCAAATATGGCAATTGGCAAGTGCTTTAATGGAAGAAAATTGCAAAGTCGAATTGAATTTTTCTTTCTATCACAACCCTCGCATCATCATTGGACATAAATTCCCATAAAAAATTTTAAAAAACTGAAATACCTGTTGTTCGTAACAAGTAAACCCATCCACAAAATCAATTATTAGATTTCTTGTATTCAACAAATGCAATGTAGATCATTCGAGGTCCTCAACAGAAAACCTAGTTTTCAGTATTATTTCAAACATAAGATTCTTGATAAAAACAAATTGATCAAGCAAAACTAATTTACTAGTGTACTTCAATATATTTTAAAGATCTTGCCCTCAATTGCAAAATGCATTGTTAGTGGAGGTGTAGAATGGGTGAGCTAGGATTGAACTCGGATCTCAACTAATAGCGGCATCTTTGAGCGAGGAGCAACAATTTGTATAGGAGATAAAAGAGAGACATTTTCTTCGAATGTGCATTTCTCTAATCTGATGTGCTTTAATGGGGGTTGTTTTCTTGATTTTAACATTAATCTCAAGGAGGGAATCACTAATCTCTAGGTAAGGCCAGAGATTGAAAATCAGACTAATAGCATCAGTCAGTTGGGCCGCATGTATGAATCGTGCCAGCACGAAAGCTTAAACTCCCTTTTCAAATAGTTTATTGAAGGATGTGAACAATCACAGTTGGCCTTAATTTAATCTATCAAGCACCATCTTATATTCACTATCAAATGTGCCCTATAAGTATAAAAACAGTTTGGAAAATTTTCAAATCATTTTCCTTACAAAAATAAATTTTGTGTTTGGATATATTTTATGGAGAAAACATTTTATACACCAAATAAAAACAAACAAAGCCTTAAGAAACTAAATTCAACAAAAATATACCTAATAAGAGATAATGATGTAATGAAGTAATTTAAATTATTTTCTTGTTTCTTCCGTAGCAAAATAATGAATTCATGATGCTAAAAAATATGTTACATCTAGATATGTTAGATCAGCAAGACCATGAAAGCCATCATCTTTATATGCCAAATTTATTTAAATAACATTATTTTTGTTTGTAAAATTTGCCTCATCATCTTCGTTCTAGTAATTGCCATTTATCTCTATATTATTTCCTTCCCTTTTAATTAAGGCTTGATAAACCTTGATGAAGTGCTCAAGGGTATGATAGATACGTGACCAATGACTTTTCATATCACAAAAATAACATGAATTCTCTATATTCTTTGAAAAGTTATTTTGGGCATTCTTATGTTTCCCTTGTTTATCACTATTCTAATACTTTTGTTGGTAAAAAGAATTATGACCATCATGAAAACAGTAATTATTGTGCCTAGAACCATGGCCACACGACAACCATGTCCACGACCACAAACATGGTCACTTTTTCAAAGTTATTATGTATCATTGCGTTCACTTTAGTGGGATGAATTTCTTGATTTTTCATTAGTAGCTCATTATTATGCTCAGCCACAGGAAGACATGAGATCAATTTTGAGTATTCTTTGAAACCTACCTCATGATATTGTTGCTGTAGGAACATATTTGAAGTATGAAATGTCAAAAAGGTCTCTTTTATAATAAGTTTTCATCAATAATTTTTTCTCCACATAATTTTACTTGAAAACTAATTTTAAATATTACGAAATTGTACACACTCACATATTTAAAATCTTGCAACTTGTTGCTCGCTTTCGTGCGCACAAGTGCACGTGTTGCACCAAGTAATAAAGTAGTAAATAAGAGTGTCGATCCATGAGGAATTAGGGTAGAATCTATCTTAAAAGTACAAAAGAATTCAACTCTAACTAGATAAGGAATGGGAATGATGACAATAAGAAGTTGAAAAGAGAGAGATTTTGTAAAAGAATTGAATAATTAAAAGGTATACAATTATGAATTGACAATTACATGAATTAATATTGTTGTTATCCTTTTTTGATTTAGGAATACTATTGCTTATTAACCCTATTTCTTAAGCAATCACAAGGCCCTTCTAGTTACTTGCAATCAAAACTCCTAATTAGTCAATCCAATATATTCCTATATAAATCGAGGTAAATTAGAAATTATCAAGAACCATTTAATAGGCTATCCAAGGCATGCAAGTATATTCCTATCTTACAAGCAAATCTATTTATTTATCTCATGTGAATAAATTAAACTTAAGCTCTTCTTGTCGACGACCAATCCTAACTGCTCCGTCCTGTCGACGACCAATCCTAATTGCTCCGTCCTGGCATCATTAGAATTTGATAATTAAGTTAAATTGGTTATCAGGTAACTAAGTCAAGACAAGCACTATGATAGAAAAAATGACTATTCAGCAAACATGAGATCAATAGGAAATGACAATTTTGCATTAACTTATGCAAAGATGTTCATTCATAATCCTAAAAAAATAAAATTAGTTCATACTCCTAATGAACATAACTTTAACAAAAAAATAATAATAATAAAATAAAATAAAAATGCAAGGAACACAACAAGAAAACAAGTAACACTTTTGAGGATCTTTGATATATGCTATGAACTTAAAATCTAAAACTAAATGATCAAAACAAAAGAAAACCAATCCTATTTATAGTACACAATTTCTAACTAGAACAAGAGTCGACTTCTAATCAGTCTTAGGCTCTTCAAAAGTTTTCTACTTTCCATAATTGATCTCAATTGAGCAAAAGTCAACAGTTAGCCTCGTAACAAAGTTTATCGGCCACAAAAAATCTTCAATTCATCAAATTTTACAAATTTCCATGGCAAGGCTCATGCTCATCCATGCCTAAAATGAGTGCACTTGCGCCCAGAACTATGTCATTTTTCTTTGGTGTTTCTCTTCTTAGCGTGTCCACGCTTAGTATTGGCACACCTGCGCCTAGTCTTGTAGGTTTTTTTTTGTCAATTTGTTTTATTTGTATGGGCTTTTGAATGAATTTATCTACTTTTAAAATACTCAACATCATTATCAGATGATTTTAAGATAAAAGGATGATAATTCCATACATAAAATAAGTGTAAATGTAATGTGAATATAATATTATCAAACACCCCCCAAACTCAATTGTTGCTTATTCTCGAGCAACTTATAAAACTATATGATGTACAAAGATTTAAGAGAAAAGCTGTAAGATGTAACCTTTTCCAAAAATGAAGTGGCACAAAAAAAATTCTTAGCTAATGTTTAATTTCGCATCAATTTTCAAACTTGTCATAACATGATTTTTTGAAACAAAATTCAAATTTTTAGAGCTTCATGACAAATAATCACTGTGTAAGTGTTTGAGTGATTGTTTTTCAAAACTTGTGTCTATTAAAAACAAAACCGTCAATGGCAAATAAATTCATCCTAGCAATTTTACCGGATCATTTTTCATTCCGATTTCGATAGAAGTAGATTATAATTAGCCAAAAATAAATAAGACCTTGAAGGGCTTGTAATGTAGGCTTTGGGTTGGATAGAAATATTTAGATAAAGTAGCTCAAACCCATAGCACTAATCCGTTTCCTTCGAGTACCTCTAAACTTAGTTTGAAGCCTCTTCTTCATTATAAGCAATCATTTTTTTCTGAAACACCTTATAGTGACTATAGAATGTTATTCGACCTTTTGACGTGAAGACAAATATTGGTGACGACCCGGTTACCCAATCAAATCTCTTTTTTTATATGGTTACTTATTCTTTTGGGATTGGTGTATATTTTGATTTTCCTATCCTTTTGGAAAATTTTTTTTATCTTTTATACAACAAAATTTTGGGCCTTTCTATTTTTGCCTTTTTCTTCACCAATAAATTTTGCAAGTCAGTACATATGAGAGAGGGTAAAAAATAAGATATTTTCAATGAAAAGCCGGGCTTTCTAGGCTACTAAATGAAAGGAAAAATTACTAGCTCAAAGAGGAACCTTAGGAAAAAACAATCATATTTTTTGTCAGCTTAAAAGGATCAAACGATTAGAAAACTGGCTTATTTCATGCTCTTGATTGAATACTTTTTAGATTCCATCTAAAAAAATCAAACAACTTTCAAAAATATTAGGCAAACATTTAGAATAAAAAAACAATTATATTCAAATTGATACTTGTTTCGGTTATGATCAAATGGGTGTAAAATTTAGGATTGAAAATCACTCAACTCTAAACTTCAAAGTATTTTTCAAAAAATTCATTATAACTTGCTCAAGAATTGGCATAAAATCAAACATTAAAATCTTCATTGAACAAAAGCAAGTTAAAACTTTCATGCTTATATGCTCATAATTGAAAAACTTTAGGTACCATTTATGCACAATATCAAACAGGTAGCATACAATTAATCAATTATATCACCTTTGACAACAGGCAAAGCACCCTCAAACTTAAGAGGTACTTTGTCCTCAAAGTATGGAAAGAAGAAAAGATTGTGACATATGCATCCCAACGAATACCCCACACTGCCATAATAATTGAATCGTAGCTCCAAAATTAAATTCGACAATGCAAACAACATAATGGACATGACCCAAACATAAAAGAACAATAGCAACCAACGAGATACAATCCAACAAATACTTTGGGATATAACCCATAAACAACACAATGTATATCAGGCACGGCCTTTTCATGCTTAAAAACTGTACTTTAGAAGAATTTTCAAAATAATCCTCCAAGTATGGATCAACAAAGGAGAAAAGATAGGGAAAGGTCATTATGAAAAAATCTCATCAAATCAAGGAAAAGAAAAATGATAGAGACTTTGACCACCCTTAAAATACCAAGAAGATTTTAGGTTGTTTGAGAATCTGGACTTTTTGAAAGTATAGAATATGGGGTGAAAAAAAGATAAGAGATGGTGGTTTTAAGGAGAAAATTGATATATTAATGGAGTATTTATGGTGATGAAGTTGGTATTCAAATATTTTTTTTTTTTTTTGGTGAAAAAAGGTTAAAGAGAGTAAGAAATTATAAGGGATTGCCTCAGGAAACTCTATTTTTAATTTTCAAGGGCTGAAACAGGCTCCACTGCCCCCAAACTGGGTGCAAAGAAAAAAAAAATTACGCCTTCAGCTATGGGTGCCTCATCGCCCAATTTGTGCACTTGCATCCAGTTAGGAATTTTTTTTTTTTTTCTTGTATTAGGCGCTTGGGTGCCCAGCCCAATCATCTCTACCTCTATTTTCGGCTATTTTTTCATTTTTCTTGTAAAACTTGACTCTGGAATACTAGAAATTTATATAAAATAAAGGATATACTTAAAGAATAGAAAATAGTAAAATCTTGGGATGCCTCCCCAGTAGCACTTGCTTTATAATCATCGACTTGATATTGGGCATCTTTAAATGGCTTCGTTCAAGGTAGTTGAGGCTTGTTGATGACCAACAACTCCTCCTGAGTAGTACTTGATTCTTTGTGTATTTACCTTGAATTTATTTTTTGAGCTTACGTTTTCAAACTCCACTGCACCTTGGGAGAAAATCTTTGTTATGCGAAATGGCTTTGAGCAGGTAGACTTGCGTTTTCTTATGAAAAATTTAAACCAACCGCTATGTAATAACACGTGCCATCTCTCTTCAAATCAGATAATCGAAATATTTTTGATGCTTTTTAGTTTTTTCTTTGTGAGCTTTTTTAATTTTAGTGAAATTATTTATTGTACTCACAGATAAGCAGTCAGAAGTTCAAGTAGTGGGCAGCTTCAAAATTTTTTTGTGTGTTTTAAGCTATTATTGGATTTCTTCATCTTTTTCACCTTTACAAGAAAGCCGACCTTTTCCAGAGGATCTTTGATCTAATGGGCTCCAGAAATCTTTTCTATGAGGCTATCTATGACACTTATAGAGAAACATACATCAAATTCTTCAAGAAACTTTATAGCTTTTGAAATGCTAAAAGTTACCTGTTCGGCCTGTCTAACAATTATGGCAACAGGAGGAGGAATAACGGGAGGAGAAATAATGGTAAGCATCCAAGGTCTATTTCCAACACCACTAGTGTTCGCCTCAACATTTGCAATGCTGATTGAATCAATCTTTAATGCCATTGTTTATGAAAGACTTTGTGGAATGAGATGTAAATAATGTGTGTTGTATATTATTCATTCATGAAAGATAAATATATATGCATGCACACTGGACGGAGAATGTAATGGTAGTCAAAATAAATCCCCAACTACTAATAGAAAATGAACTAACCAAACTAACCATCTAAACAGAAAACACGTGCATGCATAAAGCACAACTTAAGCTAGGTAAAGAACACTCTTTGTAGTAATGCCTAACACTCTCCCTCAAGGTGGCCGGTGAACATCCTCAACGACTATCTTAGACAGAAAAAAATAAAGCCTTGGTGATGGAAGCACCTTTGTGAAAAGGTCAGTAAGCTACTATTCGGTGCGAATAGGAAGTAATTTAATATCTCTAGAGATGACTTTATCATGAATAAAATGAAGATCAATCTCAATATGCTTCGTTCCTTCATGAAAAATGGGGTTGGAAGCTATATGAATAGCTGACTTGTTGTCACAGTAAATTGTTTCTAGCTGGGAGATGGAAATTTGCAGATCATGGAGCACTTGTTTTACCCAAGTCAATTCAACCTCGGTGAATGATCTTGCAACTATCATTTACTTCTTTGCTTTTCAAGCCACCAATGGCTCACCCAAAAAGACATAGTAGCCGGAGATGGAATGACAAACATCCATACGAGTTCCCCGATCAGCATCAGCAAATGCACACAAACTAAGCAAAGAAGAAGAAGGGAACAGAAATCCTTGGCCAGGATAGCCCTTGACACAATAAATGATGAGCAGCATCAAGATGCCCTAAGCAAAGCTTAGCAAAAAACTAGCTGAGTTGATTAATAGCAAACATGATATTCGGTCTTGAGAGATTCAAGTTGATGAGGCTTCTAATAAGTCGCCTACACATAGTTAGATTAGGCAATGGAGTCCCACTTTCAACAGTAAGATGGAGTTGTGGGTCCATTGGAGTCTGAAATGGTTTACAACCAAGAAAACCACTTTCCTCAACCAGTTGCAATGTATAATGACGTTGTGTTAGTAAGACATCTCGTTTTGATTGGGCCAATTCAAAACTAAGGAAAAACTTCAAATGTCCTAAGTCCTTGAGTTTGAATTGAGAGGCAAGAAGGGCTTAAGTGGATTTTATCTCTTCTAGAGAAGCACCAGTCAAGATGATGTCATCTACATAAATAGGTAGAATGACATGTTGAGCTCCATTCCCTTTGACAAATAATGAATAATCTTCCTTTGACTGATTGAAACTGAAGGATACAAGAGCCTCAGTGAAATTGCTAAACCACTATGGTGGCGCTTGCTTTAAGCTATAGAGAGACTTATTTAGCTTACAAACAACCTTTGATGGGGTGTCAAACTCCCCCTAAGGTGAATACCCAAGTGGTAGGTCGATAAACACCTCTTCATGAAGATCCCTATTGAGAAAAGCATTGTTGATATCAAGTTGGCGAAGTGAACAACCTTTGCTGATAGCCAAAGCTAGAAGGAGTTTTATGGTGACCATCTTTGCTACTAGAGCAAATGTTTCCAGGTAATCAATCCCCTCTTTTTTGTAAAACCCTCGAGCAACAAGCTGTGCTTTGTAACGGCAAATAGAACCATCTACATTAAGCTTTATCTTGTAAAACGAGCGACTACCAATTACATGTTTCCCCGGTGATAAATTCACAAAAATCCAAGTATGGTTCTGTTCCAATGCATTAAGTTCTTATTACATGGCCTGCCACCAGTGAGCAAAATGAATAGCCTGATGGAAATATTGCGGATCAAGTGCAAGGGTTGAAGCAAGAAGAATAGAATGTCTATGAGCTGGTGTGAGGTGTGTATATGTCAAATGTCTCTGGAAAGGATAAGTAGCTTGCATGTGAGGTATGGTGCCATGTTTAAGAGGGTGATAATGAAAGTCACATAAATATGATGGTAGTCTAAAGACCCTGCTAGAGCGACAAAGTTGAATAGGAGCATCTGAGTGAGATGTGTCTCCAGAAGAGCTAGAGACTGGCGGATCATAATTGCAGGCCTCCATAAGAGGCACAAAAGGAAGTGCCACATCAATAAATAGATCCTGGGCAGTTGACACAGTCTTGGAGCTCTTGAAAGGGAAGAAATTCTCACAAAAAACCACATTCCTGGAAATAAAAATCTCAGAAGTGGCAACATCATATAGTTTATACCCCCTTAACACTTGTAGGATAACCAATGAAGACACAAGAACGTGCCCTTGGAGAAAACTTTCCACGACATGCATGCAATGTAGAGGCAAATGCCAAACATCCAAAAACACACATTAAAGAATAGTCAATAGGTTTCCCATGCAACAATTCAAATGGAGACCTATTGTTAAGGCGTGGTGTAAGTGTTCTGTTGATGAGATAGGTGGCAGTTAAGATGCATTCTAACCACAGAGCGATCGAAATATTGGACTGAAACATCAATGCGCCTGCCACATTAAAGAGATGCTGATGTTTGTGTTCAAAAATACCGTTTTGTTGGGGTGTTTGAACATAAGAATTTTGATGAATAATTCCACAATCTAATGAAAGGAAGTGAGCGCAAGTTCCTTGGCATTATCAGTGCGAATTGCCTTAGCAACAAGGTTGAACTGATTCTTGACAAGAGCAATAAATTGAGATATGACACTAGAAGCATCGGACTTTCTTCGTAATAAGTAAACCCATGTGAATATGCAATAATCGTCAACCAATGTGAGAAAATACTTCTATCCAGTGTGTGAAGGGATTTAAAAGGTCCCCAAATGTCACCATGCACAAGACCAAAAGACCAACTCGACACTCTGATCATTCTTCCGATGGCAACTCTTGTTGTTTCTTCAGTTTCAGGTACTGCAAATGTTTGTGATGATCCTTCCAGCCTATACTTCCTTCATCAAAGTTGACAATCCTAGATTATCTCTCATCACACAGGTGCTTACTAGTGATAACTGTGGCTCTTGGAGCAGCCCATGCTCCTTTGCTTTATCTGGGAAAAGTAAAATTAGTCTTGTTGACAAATCCATCCTATTTCGATTGACGATAATCGCTTTGTTCATGCTTGGATCCGGAACAATAACATTATCATTTTGTGGCTCCTTACCTCAGTCTCAAAGGATATTTCTACTTGCATCCTTTACTACTCATGACATCTGGAATGATTTGCGCTATCGATTTCAACAAGGGAATAATATGTGTTTGTTCTAACTTAAACGTGATTTGATGAATCTTCTCCAAGATCAATCAAGTGTTACTACTTATTTCATTAAGCTTAAGGCGATCTGCTAGGAACTTACTAACTTTCGGCCTGATTGCTCATGGGAAAAGTGCATTGGTGGTGCTGTAAAAAATCTTCAGGCGTATTTTGATGTTGAGTATGTCCTTTCGTTCCTTCTTGGCTTAAATGAGTCATACACTCACATTAGAGGCCAGATTGTTATGAAGGATCCTCTGCTATCGCTTAATAAAGTATTCTCTCTTGTTGCACAAGATGAGAGACAGCGGCAACTTGGTGCTGCAGCTACTGATCCGTCCTCACCTATGGCCTTAGCTATGGCTAAAGTTGATTCTACAAAATCTTCTGGTTCAAAGGCATCTGGATCTAATAATGCTCGCAAGGAGAAGCCAATTTGTCCTAATTGCAACATCTGTAGACATATGATTGACCGTTTCTATAAGATCTATGGCTATCCGCTCAAATATAAGCCAAAATCTAAGTCTACTACCAATATAACTTGGTTGCTGATGGTAAACCTTCCATGCCAGTGATCTTCTATCAACTTTGAGTGAGGATCAAGTTAAGCAGTTTATTGGGGGTGCTGTCTCATCATATCTCTCATACAAAGGTTGATGCTCTTGCACCTGTGGCTACTCTTCCAGCCGCCTCAAGCATTTAACTTAACATTGTGTCTCTGAATGCATTTTCACCGTACATATGGCTTCTAGACTCTGGAGCATCTAATCACATATGCTGCCATGCAGCTACCTTTACGTCTCTTCATGATATTGATCCAATTGCTCCCACATTGCCTAATCAATTGTCTATTGTGGTCAGTCAATCAGGATCAGTTCAACTTAGGGATTTGTTAATTCATGATGTTTATTATGTGCCTTCGTTCAAGTATAACTTGTTGTTAGTTAGTGCTTTACGACGAAGCTCACATCTGACGATTGCCTTTTCTACTGATCACTGTTCTATTCAGGATCCTCGAACATCAATGATGATTGGCAAGCTAAGTGTTTCAGTGGGCTCTACATACTAGATTTTCATCTTCACTTGCATGTCAAGTTACTGGTAATATTTGGCATCAATGCTTGGGACACCCTTCATCTAAGCGGCTGTGACTTCTTCAATCTTAGTTGAATTGTAAATTGAATTGTTTAAATAAATGTGATACTTGTCCCTTGGCTAAGCAAAAACATCTGTCCTTTGTGGAATGAGATGTAAATAATGTGTGTTGTGTATCATTCATTCACGAAGGATAAATATATATATATATGTACAATGGACGGAGAATGTAACAACAGTCAAAATAACTCCTCAACTACAGAAAATGAACTAACCAAACTAACCATCTAAACAAAAAACACGTGCATGCATAAAGCCCGACTTAAGCTAGGTAAATAACAATTCTTTGTAGTAATGCCTAACAACTTTACTATTTCTAAGATAGATAAGCAAAATCTTATAAGAACGAAGCCTCAAATTAAGTAAAAAATAATTTCCAACTTGAACTGAATTAGATTTAAAATCACAAATCAAATAACATAATAGCACAAAACTCAAGTTGAAGTCAGTCACAAATAAATTTGGGTTTCTTGATAAACACAATTTTGACTAATTTAATAAATTAACCAAGGACAAAAAATTTTGAAAATTTTTTATTAAGTATAAGATGATCAGATTGAACTCAATTTAAATTGGACAATTTGTAAGAAACATATATATTCTGTAATTTATATCATAACCATCGTAATTTAATATTTTCTTAGCAATTTAAACTAAAATGAAAAAAAAAAGTAAAATAAAATAAAACCAAGAATACAGAATGGATGAACAATATGCTGGAATTAAAACACAAATTCTTGGATAGCAAACTCGAGTTCCTAATCTTGCTTATAATCTGACTTAAAACAATAAAGAACATGCCCTCAACCATTGGTAAGTATTCTGACTTAAAGACCACATAAAACATGCATATGTTGGTCTTGAAATTGTCTTGAACTCATGCACATTTCACTACGCACTCAAATTTCCCATTGTTCTTACTCTAACCATAAAAATTCCACTTGTTTGTCATGGAATAAATATAAATGCATGTACAGTCAGGCAACTTTTTTGAAAATAAATGCACGAATAATCAGATTAAAGACACATGTTAATTGTTACTAATCGTGAGCCAATCATGAGTTAACTATATTAATAACATTAATACAAGTATTAAGAAATAAAGTCTTAATTGCTAGAAAAAAATATGAGGAAAATACTTGTACTAGTCAAGAATTATATTTTATACACAAAATTTATAGCGAAATCACATATAGAACAATAAACTCTAAACAAATGATAAAGTAGAAATTAAGAATAGAAAACCTACTTGAAAATCGAACTTAAATGCAAAAATTGTTGAATCGAGACATGTTATTCCAATAGTTTTCTTAAAACTTTATTTGTCCCTCATTGGTGCTATAAGGTCTCCAACAAACAGCCTCCCAAGATATAACGATTCTTCTCCAATCAAAAGTAGCACTTTAATTCATGACCAGAACCTTCAAATTATTAATCAACTTGAAACTCTTCTTGTAGAAAAATGAAAAGTGAATATTGAGTGCTTGGTGTAGTGCTCAAGCTAAATGAACGCTAGTATTTTTTTTCTATATTATTTTTCAAGACATTAAACTTGTATTTATACTCATCTATATGCATATTTCTACAAGACATGACTTTGTTTTAACAAGACAGATTGCTCAAATCTAAAGGACATATATTGTAACACTTCAATTAAATGGTCACAACTCAAGTAAATAATGATATTGTTTAGCAACAACTCGGAATTTTTTCTAATAAATAAAATCAATAAATAATCATTGGACTTACGCACTTAAATGTCCATAAGATTTTTCTTATCGAGCTTAATTTTCTCATTCAATCTTACAAGGAGGAAGAAATCCAAAAGATTCTAGCCTAGTGAAAAGTGACTCATTTGTGGGAGTGGTCCACCATGTGATCTCTCTCTCTCTCTCTCCAAAAGATTCTAGCCTAGTGAAAAGTGACTCATTTGTGGGAGTGGTCCACCATGTGATCTCTCTCTCTCTCTCTCTCTCTCTCTCTCTATATATATATATATATATATATATATAAGTACACTAAGTGTTGTACAGTGAAATGTGCATTTATTATTGTTTATTCATTGGATGCTACCAATGGTGTCTTAGCAATTTTTTTTTTCGCAGCCGGGGATTGTCCCCAATCTGATCTGAGTACCCCCCAGTGACCTCGAATCCACCCCTGATTTAGGGCTAGGATGCAGCACAAACTGCCTTCGGTCAACAGGACGTCGCCCCCGCTAGGGTTACAAGCTCGCGCAACTGGGCTTGGCGAGATGGTGTTTTAGCAATTTGGATACTGATTGTTAGATAGTGATGGTGTTATGGTCAACTTGGCATTGAATATTGATTTTTACCCATTTACTCTGAGAGCTTATTTTGCTAGGAACGCACGGGTTATATTTTGTCAATTTGGGTTGGTTTAATTATTACATTTTTGTGTTTGGTGTTTAATGTTCTTACTATTTTGGTGTTTTGGAATGGCGGATTCTTAGCATGTGGTGTTCCCGTTTCTAATCAACATTATTTTGGCTCTTTATTTAGTGTTGTTTTGTGCTTTTATATTGCAAATACAATAATTAGTTTGCTTTTAGAGTGATAAATGTGGTAAATAGGCAAAATTCTACAGTAATAGGTTCATTACATTATATTATTAATATTGACCCATACAATAAACAAACGAAAAAAGGAGACCAATAATGACACAACATAATATTTAAAAACAGCAATTTTGAATTAATAACATGATTAGAGCCATGAACAGCACAAATCACCCAAGATATATGCACGTAGTTCCCCTTTGATATCACTACTACTTCCATTGCTACATGTTTGGAAATCACTTCTTCACCAACTTCTTCAAAATTGAGCACATCATCCCGAATTTTGGTGTTTCCATATGAATAACTCATCAAAACTCCTTCGGGCGACCTTGGAGCCTTCTCAAGTTTACTCCACCAGAAATATTCATAAATGCTGGAAATTACAACAATATTAAAGCTTACCTTTTGATGGTTTGTTCACAATTTTAAGGGAAAATTGTGATTTTAGTCCTATAGGTTAGACCGATTCTGATTTTTAGTCCCATTCCTTTGAAACTTAGCGTTTTAGTCCCACAGGTTTTTCAAACGTTGCAAAGTTGGTCCCACAGTTAGTTTTTGAATGGAAAAAACACAAGTCACGTGCTAGATCCGTTAAGCCATGAGAAAATTGCAATTTTAATCCCATAAGTTCAACCAATTTTGATTTTCAGTTCCATCAGTTATGTCAATTTTGATTTTTAGTACCATAGAAATGGTACTGAAAATCAAAATCGGCATAACTTATGGGACTAAAATTACAATTTTCTCATGGCTTAATGGATCTAGCACGTGACTTGTGTTTTTTCCATCCAAAAACTAACGGTGGGACCAACTTTGCAACTTTTGAAAAAGCTGCGGGACTAAAACGCTAATTTTCAAATAAATGGGACTGAAAACTAGAATTGCCCTAACGTACGGGACTAAAATTGCAATTTTCCCAATTTTAACGACCCTTATAGCAGCTTTTTTCATGCATTTGCATTAAGGAGTTGCCTTGTATCTTATGTCAAAAGATGTAGGGACTTCTTGCTAGTTGACCCAAATCGAATCTTGGTGGGAATATTAATTTTTGGGTGGTAAGCCATTAAAGTGACCTGTTATGGCTTTAAACTAGGTGTAATATGAGGAAAAATAAGTCAGTTTTTATCTTAAAGAGAAAAGGCAACGCTGGAAATGAAAGTGTAAAAGCAATTGCATTTTCAGAAAAGCACGTACAGCAGGCACGTGAGGTGCGTGGGTGTGTATGTTGTCTGTTTTCTGATAATATAGGGACTTTGTTTACAATTAGCAAAACCAAGGGGATATTTTCCCAATATGTATAATACAAGGGGGTAAAAAATTGTTTGTGATCCAAGTTTACGAAACATAAGTGTTAAGTCTTGTACTCTATTGTGCTATGCTTTTTTCCCCAATTCATATCATCTATTTCAAAATATATTTCATTATTTATTTCATTTCATGCATAAATGAAAGTGTATTAAATTCTCTCTTATAAAAATATTTACCTCTTTTCTCTAGTTTGGGGATATGATTGAACCTACCTTAGAGGAGGGAAAGCGATGCCATTTGCTAACAGGGTGGTGGCAAAATGAAAATTAGATGCAAAAGGTAATAACTTGAAGGGCCCAACCGGGTTCGAACCGGTGACCTCTTGATCTGCAGTCAAATGCTCTACCACTGAGCTATGGACCCTCGGGCGTGTGATTGTAAAATTAGATTATTATAGATAAAGCCACTTGGATTGAAGAGCCTCCACTAATATTGTGGATTCGCGTATTTTAGTTAAAAAAAAGCCGAAGAAGTAGAAGATGAAATAAAAGAAGCTCTAAATTTCTTTCATGCAAAAGTAAAATTGAATTGCAGAATCTGTAAACAATATTTCTTTATAACAATGTGTCACACTCATCCAAAGGCATGTGACTATTTGGAATCAAATATGCGTTGGAAATAAAGCTCTAAAATTTCTGAATTATTTATTCTTTTTCATTTCAACAATTATTGTGTTTTACGACCTCATTATCATATTCATAAGATGGTCGTTTTATATGACTTTATTAGAATTTGACCAATCTATTTCGTTCATTATATGGCCAATTATTCAAGTTTTATTATGAATATTATGATATTTTAATTGGCCATTATTTTCTTCATAACGGTCAAACTCTTTTACTATATAAAAGGGTCACATCTTGATCATTTTATAGATTTGAGATTGTGATTTTAGAATTCTCCAAAAAGAATTTTAGTTTGACAATGTGACTATGGATTGGTTCCTAGTCTCCTCATAGTTGTGCACATGGCACGAGACACTTCTGAGAGCAAATGGGATCTTATTTTGGAGTTATGATCAACCATTATAACCTGCACGTAGAGAGGCAGTCATGATTTAAGGAGAACAACATGCACCGTAACTCTCCATTTTTCCAGCTTCAATTTCGTTCAATTCCTAGTTGTGTATTGGTTTGATTTACTGTATGTTATATGCTATTACAATATCATGAATTATATTTATTTTATGGTTTTAAACACAGATCATAGAGTATGTTACAACAATATGTCCTAATCTTTTTATCTTTTTAAAAATATATATATATATATATTGAGAAAATAACATTATGCTTCTGGACTTTGGACATTTTTTAACTTTAAATCTAAAAAAAAAAAAAAAAAACTTTCAATTTACCATCTGAACCTTATGAAATTTTGCGCAAGCAACCTATGCTCATTTTCTGGTAGAATATTTAACCAAAATATGTTATGGCATTGTGCCAAATTTCACTAAGTTTAGATAATAAAGTGAAACTTTTATATATTTTCTGTCTTACTAGTCACATGTGTGTCATGTGTGAAATAATTTCAGTGGATTATTCCACCAAAATATGCACCTATGTTGCATTATACAAAATTTCGCAAAGTTTAAGTGATTTTTTTTGTTTAGGTTGCCAAGTGAAAAAAAACATCCAAAATTCAAGCGGCTTGATGTTATTATTATTATTATTATTATTATTATTATTATTTCCTCTGGAGAAGATTTATTACTTCATCAAACAAAGCAACTTTATCATATCATTAAATTAAAACAGAAACTATATCAAAAGATCAATTTTGAATACTGTCTCTCAAAAGTGACTATTTAAACATAATTTTCAGTTAACAGTAGACCTGGAAAAAGTTACCCATCCCCATGCCAAATATATATATATATATATGCGAGTAATGGGTTTATATCTTATATCCTAATAAAATAGCGATAATTTTATCCATCACCTAATTACCCACCACTTTTTTACCCAACACGTGGGTACCCATGATTAACTCGTGATATATTTATTTTTAATTTCAAATATAACCCTTTTAGTTTAACTCTTCTCATTTTTTTACCATAGATTAATAGAATATTTGTCAATATATATTTGAAATATATAATATCTTGTATTATATTTTTTTAGTTAATATTTAAATAGTATTATTGTAAATTAAATAATACACTTTAATTTAATTTCAAATAAATAAATAAATAAATAAAAACCTATTATGGGTACCTGCAAGTTACACATTATTTGTGGTCTTGGGTAATTGATCCTCTACTTCTTACTTAATAAAGTACAGGTATTTTTACCTATAGTAAATTTATCCAACCTATGACTACTCACTCTTGGATTATCCACGAGCACCCAATTGCGACGTCCAATAAAAAACGAGCTACTTTTTAGTAGAAAACCGATTTGAAGTCCCAGCCATGCGGTTAACGAGGCCTCTCAAATTTTCGTTTCTCTTTCCTTTTTCAACCATTTATTTATTTTTTAATAAATTAATTATTGTAATTATTTTTTTAATTTTATTTTGGAGTGGGCTGAGTGTGAAACTCTCTTGTCATGTAAACACTTTTGTCTTGCATGTTTAGATTAATCCATAGCATTTAGCTTTTACCAGCCCATGTGCAGATGTACGCTCCAACTCTTCCCATCACACAAACGCATCACCTTCAACTTTTCCACCACACCACCTCCCTTCTCTCCTAATTTCCCCAAATCCTTCACTCTCAAGAACTTGCGCTTATGATTATGACTCACAACCTTTTTTGTATTTAAATTTCCCAATTCTGACTCATTTTCTTCTAGCTTTTATGCTCCTGCTTTTCCAAGATTTTCCTTTCACAATCCCACAATCAATAGCGTCTCTCTGAGGCAATACACCTTATAAATAAGCTGTTTCAAGACTGGCGTTATTTTGATGATGATGTAAACTTATTTTAATCCGTTCCTTTCAAGCTAAGCTGCGAAGAACAATCCTATAGGGAATATTTTCTTGGCATTTTCCAGGTAAAATCTGGATAATTTCCCAAGTGGGCTTTGAAGTTTGGGGGTTTTATTTCAATTTTGATTGAAATACAGCAATGAAATGGGATCTTTTAGCAGTTTAGGAATTGGGTTAAGTTTCTTGTTTGGTTTCATTTTAATGGGGCTTGTTGCAGAGCTATACTATCTGCTATGGTGGAAAAAGAGAATATCAAACACAGAAATAAAGCCCAGTTTTATTCAGAATCAGGAACTCACAAACTCAGTGAGAAAATCACAAGAACAACAAGATTTAGAAATGGGCTCAAATAAAGATTTAGGGTTCAAAGGATATGGTGAAGAAGGTGTTGAAACAGAGTTGATGAGGATCCACAATCTTTGTGGGCCCCCAAGATTCCTCTTCACCATTAAAGAAGAAAGCAAGGAGGATTTGGAATCTTCACCAACTGTTAAAACTTCACACTCTTTAGATTCTTATAGTAATCTTGGATTTAATCCCTTATTTGAATCCTTATCAGAATCAGAAATCAACAGTTTAAGATCTTCTCCTCCTCCAAAGTTTAAGTTCTTGAAGGATGCAGAGGATAAGTTGTTAAGGAGATTATTAGCGGAAGAAGCTGAGAGAAGAAAGTGCTTATTGAAGAATGATGGGTTGGTTGAAGAAGAAGGTAAAAGTGCTTATTTGGTTTCATTTGCTAATAACAGCTTATTGAGAGATCAGATTCATAACCAAGCTTCTCAGGTACTTCCATTGGCTTCTTCTCCAACTTTTCAACCCAATGAATCTTAGAGAACTGGAGTGGTTTAAATTATTTTTTGTTTAATTTATTTGAATTTTACTGTTATATGTTTATTGATGTTATAAAAATTCAAATCCCTGGTTTGATTCTTGGTTTTTATACTGATATAGAGTAGAAATTCATTTTAAGTTTTTTGTTACGGCTTTTGGCTTTGGCTTCTCTTAAGCACTTTTGGTTGTTTGGCACTTGGCAAGGTGACATCATTAATTAATATGGAGAAATTTGTTGGTATGGTAAGAAACTTGCAGCCTTTCTTTGTTTATGTATTTTGATGGGATGAAAAATATTAAATATAAAATGGATGAAAAAGGATTATTTACCATAAATCTTCAAAAATTTGTTTATAGAAAAAATTCTTTTACTCTATGAAATTATGAATAATTCATCAATATTTGCCTCTGTTCTAAGATATAGAGTCGTGGTTACATGAACTTTAAGAGTCGTATCTTAGTCATAATTGGGTATTTGTAATTTATACAGTTTTCTTTCTTTCTTTTTTTTTTTTTTTGGTTTAGTAATAAATAGGACGAAATGGTATTTAATCCAAGCTAAAGGTGGGCATTTGTAATTTATAGAGATTTTTTTTCTTTAAATTGGTCGAATTTTAAGAAGATTTTGATAATAATTCCAAGCCTTGATAATAATTCCAAGCCACAAGTAAGTCGTTCTGAATCTTCTATTTCAATTTATGTTCCGTTCTGAATCTTCTATTTCAATTTGTTTTCTATTTGCCATTTCATTGTACGGATTCTTGCCAAGTGGCATAGTAGTTATAACCTTGTATTTTTATAAGGAAAGATTTACTATACTCAACATGTGTTTAAGATATGAAATAGGAGATAAACACTATCTTATTATAGAGAATCTTAATTGGAAGTAAATAATTGTAATTTATAGAAGAATTCTTTGTAAATGGGTCAAATCTTATTAAGATTTTGATAAACAACTTGAAAATTAATGAGGATGAAGCAATGTTGTGTTGATGTATTATGTCAATCCTTTCCATCGCCATTTCTTTAAAGAGAAGCGATTACAATATTAAACAATACATTAATACATTGATTTCAAATGAAGATCACTACGATAACATGAAAAAAATTTAATGGCCTATTATTTAAAAAAAAAAAAAAAAAGAAAGAAAACAAAACCTTTAACAACTATATTAAAAGAACAATCTTTTACATTCACGACAATCGAATTGATAAGGTTTAAAATTACGAGACCTTTACCTTTTTATTTTAGTAATTAAATAGCTAAAATGTTATGTTCTCTATTTTTCTAGTATTATTATAATTTTTTTTTTATTTTTTTATAATCGGACAGAGATAGAGAGCCTGTATAATTATAGACTCCACTTGGTTGATTATTGCATATGATTGGGTTACCCATACCAGGGGCCATGAAAGTTGATTCTTTGCTTTATTACTTTAGTTCTTTTATTCTTATTTTAAAAAGTTGAATCTTTCTTTTATTCATTAAAATGCGTTGTTCTTGAACACGCACTTCTATATGTCAAAATTTGGGTTTCACCTGTTATCATTTAATTATTATTTAAATTGATAGTGAACTTGAAATATATCATTAATATTTATTTTAAGTTATATTTATGTTTGTCCACCGACCAATGACTCTAATTAAGAAAAATATTCATTGATGCTCAGGTGAATAGTATAAAATTTCTCATAATTTGACATTCCGTGTCTTTCTATCTTAGTGCCTCAGATTGCAGTGATTAAGCTATATAATCTCACCTAGTTGATTATTCGATACATGAGATTGTGATGATGGGTTCGACCAACTCACATTATTGAGGCCGAGTTTATCACTGTTTATTGAATGAGTCCTTACTCTAATATCACAGCTTGGTATGAGTTTTGTCAATGTCACTTTGGATTGGGACAACTTTGCAATGTGCAATTATCAATTGATCCTTGGCATTTGCTTGCAATGATCAAAATGCCCTAGATGGCCAATTACACTCCTATCCAAATACTGTGCCCTACCAACATTTTTTTTTTTTAATAAATCTTTGTCGCAGCCTGAAAGCGAAATATATATATATATATATATTTAAATGTAACCTGAGAAACAATTTACAACAATTTCTTTAATCAAACAACAAATTAATATTCATGCGCAAGATTGTGTTGCTGCTCATTCAGCATATCAAACAAGAGTAAAGATCACCCAATCTTCACTTGTTTGCGCCCAGGCTAGTTGCTCTCCATTAATAGTCTCCGAAGTCAAAAGAAATCTATAAGTAGGACATCTTAAGTTCAAGTTTTTGGATCATTGTATGTTGCATGAATATTGATATTTTATTATTACATTGAATACGATAATCTAAAACGACAAAATTTTAATTTATTGATATCATGAATATCAACTTTGAATGTTTCTTATACTCATGTGGTTTTTTTGCAACTCGACTAATCAATAAATAACAAAAAATTCAATATTACCTTAATTTATTAATTACAGATAATTACATTACATTATTTATTGATATTTTACCATGACATATAGTTTAAGTAATCATTGCACTGGAAAAAACCATTTGCTCACAGAGGGGCATGTTTCTTGTACTGTAGAAACATTAATTAATAGGTACGCCCCATATGATTGTGCAAAGATGATACCTTTGGTGTAATAATCAGGTCATGCCCTCACATGTGATGTAGATATGTGTAATGATGTGTCTTCAAACTAGAAACTATTGAGTTATCATTAGGAATCATAATATCGAGTAATTGTAAGGGATGTTATAAATAATTTTGATTTATTTTGGTCTAAAAGTGTCAATGACCTGACCTAAGGAAATATTGAAGGCTCAAGATCAAATTGGAATTATATTTTTTAATCTTGACTTTAAGCTTGATGAGTTTTCCCTTTTTTTTTATGGTTTAGATTCGAACTTAATTAATTCACTTATTTCTCATCAAGTCAAATCAAGCTCATGCTCGTATGTTTGATTATCCTATATTATGAAATATTTTCTAAAATTATTTAATATTTATTTATTTATTTATATTTAGACAAAGTATATAACATGTTATATATAAGTAAAATCTCACGAATTCATTAATTTTTTACTCGAGCTCTATTTATTATAAAGCTTGAGCTCATTGGGTTTGGCTCAAGTTGTCTTTGTTTGAGCTCCAGTCCAATTCTATTTAAGCAGGCTCGCTTGATTCAAGCCGTTTATTGTGCTCTATTATAGTTGCTAGTTATTAAACAGTTGTGTTTTGATGCCGTTCCTCAATGGAAAATCAAAATATATAGTAACACATCTATTGATTTGAATAGTTTCATATCGATCGTATGATTTTGAATTCTCAAATTCAACTCATACAAACACAACAATCGGAAATATTTGAGGCAATATCTTTCAAATATAATGGACGACTATTAAGAAAAATTGATTAAATTGTTACCAAAAGATCTGTTGCTTTGTTAAACTCCATTTAGGGAAAACTAAATTGAAGATAGTCAAGATTCGTAAAATATTTGCGAGGAAACAAAAATAAGCATTACTAAAATCTTAGAAAAGAAGACAAAAAAGTGAGATTTGATAATTTTAATATAAAATAGTGTGAACATAATTGATGTGGATCAAAATTCAATTTAGGGATTAGATGGTAAATAAATGAGTCTTAGATTCGAAATCCTAATCGTCCGTAATTAATCTATGCCTTCTCTGAGGTTTTAGAGTATGGGCTTTTTCAATTAACGAGTGTGTAACCCTTAATTATTTTTTTTAGAATGTATTTATAGTGTTAAGATCTTAGCGATGAGCTGATAGTGGTCCATTCTGATTATTTACTTAGTTCAATTAATTTCCAAAGTCATAATTATTTCCAATAATTATTATGAGTTACAACTATGATATCCTTGGGGGGGGGGGG
>JACFYI010003736.1:262015-286275 GCA_014898755.1 Handroanthus guayacan
ACTATATATAAAGCAGGAGAACTAAAGGTAGATTTGATTTTTTTTTTTTTTACTTCCCCATCATGCTAAATATATAAAGATAACCCTATTACAAAAAATAATAACAAAGTAATTATAGAAAATAATAACATATTTTTCTTTAATTTTTCTTTTTTAATATTTATTTTTTATATCATTCTTTTCGTCAATTATAATTTATTCTCTTTCCAACTTAAGTGTCTTTAAATTTATTTTTCGATCATTTTATTTTACATAAT
Organism: Handroanthus guayacan; assembly: GCA_014898755.1. Lineage (NCBI taxonomy): Eukaryota > Viridiplantae > Streptophyta > Magnoliopsida > Lamiales > Bignoniaceae > Handroanthus > Handroanthus guayacan. The sequence goes on from JACFYI010003736.1 coordinate 262,273, forward strand.
AAATTCAAATAAAAATATTTAATAATTAAAAATTTTCTTTATTAAAATATAAATAAATATTTTTAAATTTATAAAACAACAAAAATGCGACACACGCGCGAGTCAGTGTGTATCAATTTTTAATGAGTAGATAGACAGCATTTTTCTGCTGTCGCAATTTTATGCGTAATTGCCCAACTTGCACGTTATTTCGGCGTGTGAAATAGAAATGGTGATTGGATCATATTTAATTGGCGCCAACAAAGTAAATAAACATTTAATGTTGGATTCTTTTTTATTGGTCAAAAGTGAACGACATTCGTCCAGTCGATTTTGGCTAAATAAATACTATGTTGACCTATGCCTTCCCATTACGCTTCTCTTAAAAAGAAAATACGATTAAATTCATTTAATATATCATCATTATATCAATTTCAAGTCCATCCCATAACCTCATTTTTCAACTTTCCAGAAACCTTTGCCTTTTGCCCACCTTGTGAATGAAGAAATGTTAATTTCTGATGCCATGAGATAATATGATACAAAATAATACAAAATTAAGAGATTTGAGGTTATATTTATCATTTGAGTGAAAAACAAGGCATAGTTTGAAAATTTTGGATTGGTTTCAATTGAAACACGGACTACTACTCTCGTTTAAATGAAGTGGCATTGCGTTCTTCTTGTCAAAGAAAAGATATAAATTCGAATCCCACTAGTAGTGTGTGGCTCTATGTCTATTGTATAATAGTATTTGTCTACTATATAATAGTTTATAGAATTTATTTTGTATTTAATTCATATATTTGATCTTTGAAATGTATGCATGTAATGATACTGATGTATTAATAAATATAATCATTTCTCTCTCTTAAAAAAAATAAAAAATGAATCATGAACTGACCCGACCAACTCAAAAATTGCTTTTTAGATGATGTAGCAACTCAACTTGACTTGGTTCGACACATGTCTAACACTCTTCAATTTCTATACCTTAGGAAAATATTGTATGCGAGACTCTTGTATGGCAAAAAATCGAATTCATAAATACTTCAATTTTGGTGGTTGAGAAAATGTTTAGAAACCTTCACTTCATTTGACTTATCTATCAAGTTGCAAACATCAGATGAGATCCGGTCACTATACTGCATTTCTTCATTTTCTGGTGTCATGAGTCTGGGGTGGAATGGGCCCAGGTCTTGCCAAATCCACCTTACACCCGTTAATTGCGATCCCTAGGTGGCGTACTAGAGACTGTAGAGGCAACTTATTTACTCAATTTTATATAAATTATCCTAATTTAGTAAACATAAACAGTCATAAAAAAGAAATATTAGTTATCAAAATAATATTCGTACTAACTTGTAATGAAAAAAGTACTATAAACAAGAAAAATATATATCAATTTCTTTCTAATTTTTAAAATAATTGGATTGTTGCACAACAAAGTAGGAAGCATGGAAGATATATACTGATGTGGCCCGAAAATCGACCTCCACGTGGCACCATCCATTTGTACGACAGCATGGATGTGGACCACCATCAGCATGCATCAATCGGTCGATCATCTTGATCAATCAACCTGACTGTTCCTCGAACCTTATTATTTAAGGTCGAAAACAATGATCGACCAGATTGTCTATATTCGACCGACCACCCCCTAACGACCCTTCGATTCCTTCGGTTAATGTTGCTTGGCTGGCGAGAACTGGCATAATCATTAAAACACAATTAGGGGCCACCACTAAGAGATGCTAAAAGAATTCCATCATCAGATGTGATAATCCATGCATGTCCAGGCATATTGTGGGCCGGCCAGTGGTGAATTAGGATAGACATGCTATAACGGTCCCGTCGAATGGAAGTTGGACAGAATCTCGCCATCATTTTGTCTGTGGGATCAAGTTCAAATATCCGTTGGGAGCATATAGCTGGGTTTCCAAGGAACTCTTCTGCCATCCCTAGCTCTTATAAATACCAGGTAAATTTATGACTTAAGGGGGGGCTTTCATTCTTTCAATACAATAATATTAAGCAATCTTGTTCGACCTCGAGAGTTTATTCACATATAAACTTTGGCATCGGAGGGTCTTAGCGGAGACTTTCCGCTAGTCCTACGTGTTTTCCATCTTGCAGGTAGAACCCACCATCAATAACTAAGTCGATCTTTCGCCTTGAGGTCGATTCCTGCTCAACAGACTCAAATTTCACACTCATCATATACTTTCCATTAGCACAATAGTCCGGGTGATAATCAGAGTAAATAGCTGCATTATTGGAAAATCATGAACATCCATAACTAAAGGTCAAACAAAATAATCTCCAGGTCATAAATGGGCGGCTATAAAAGTAAGTTACTTGTGGCTATAAAAAGTAAGTTACTTGGAATTGGGAAGGCTATAAAAATTGCTGGAACGAATTAGTAAAAGTTGGCAATTCAATCCAAGTAATATGTATGATGATAAACATTATAATAAATGATTATCAATTTAAACATTTATTATATAAAAAATCAAGATGTATTTTTAAACAAATAGTATAAAAATCACAAAAATATTTGAAAATTATGAATGTTAATAAATATATCTCAATGAATTAATAGTTTTCATGATTTGGTCACTAAATAGTAAAGAATATATACATATAAAATTCTTGTATAACACAATTTTTTCCTTTTTCAAATAATAAAATAGTTTTTTTTTTTTAATACTTTTAAGTTTTTAGGGTTAAAAATATGAGGAGAGAGTTTTTAATGAAAAAACATGTCAAAAAATTAGATCTACTAGAACTTGACTCAATCCCATCATATCAAGGGGTGGACTTTTAATTATCATCAGATTGGACTGGGTTAGAGTTGATGAAATTTATATTATACTTCTACCTCAACTCGATACAGATCCACCCGACAAATACAAATTGCGACCCTTAGTCTCGGGTTGTAGTTTTGGTCGGTAAGGCAATTCAAATTATGTCTATTCAAATTATCCAGCTAATTAAAATTCATCAAAAATAGAGAATTAAATGAGTTCGATTCGATTGAGCAAATTATGGAATATCCCTATCTCAACTCAATCGAGCCCATCTGATTCACTAGAATTATCACCCCCTCATATTTCCTATTTTTTGTTGATCTATGACTTATCTAATGATTAGTTCATTGATGATTGATGTATTTGTGAGACAACGATGCTTTATCTTTAAAAAGAGAAAGCAAAATAAACCCAAAAAGATTTCTTGTCTTGTCAATATTTCCAAGTTGCTTTTTGAATCAGGGCAGCTTTTACGCTACTTGTTTCTTAAAGGTATTATATGATATTGAAACTTTTTCAGTAATAAATAGTTCATCTTTCTGTCTATTTTTATTTTTGGTTTGAATTTTTACGCTACCATATTTCCCCTTTTTCAATAACCGTACACAATTAAATTTCTTTAGAAACTCTTTAATAGAGATTATAAGGATGAACAAGATTATTCTGTAATTCTTTGTAGCTCTTTTGATATCCCATTATTGGTATCAGGTTGATTTACTACAAGGGTCCATCCCATGTTATTTATTCTACTATTAATATTCTCCCATCCCCCTGCTGATAAGCCCAAGCTTGATTGGTTAGGGGATGACTCATAACTATGTGGTTATGAGCTTGATTCCTACAAATCATGTGTTGGCTTTTCTTTTACCGTATGATAGTTTTAATTATACTGTATAGTAGCATGCTTATGTAATGTATTTGATCTTTGAATGTATTAAAATATTCATATTAATGTATTGAAAACATATTGATGATATAATAATTGAATGTAATTATTTCTCAATAATATATATATGTATATATTCTCCCATCCCCCTAAGATATATCAATATGGGGTTATAAAATTTCAAATTCAATAATGACCATAAAATTGCAATTCCCAAGCGGAAAGGCATTTTAAGAAGAAAAATTTATGTATTTAATTAAGGAATCACAAATTAGTTAGGACTATAAAATATTTAATTAGTCATATAAATATACTATTTTAATATTATCTATACTCTATGTCATACATACCACATTCAAGACTAATTTATATATCTCTTAAATCTAGTAAGACATTAATTAATATAATCAACCTAATACAGTCCAATAAAGAGTCCTCAAGCAATTGAATTCTATCCTTATTTTTGGACATGAACATCAATATACTAAAAGCCATAACTTACAAGAATTGTACAATCAAACAAAAACAAATGTTTAAATTACAACTTGTAGGCCCACGCCACCAATGAAAGGACACCGCCCACTAGGTTTTTGTCAAACTAGACCATCAATAATAATTCTTAAAAAGATTCATTCTCAAGTTTAGGGGAAATAGAGATCCTATTTCACTAGTTAATTAGTAGTTTTATATTATTTGTTATGGTATTTATTAATTTTCTAAATTTGATGAGGGTCGAGTTCGGAGAGATGACATGCATCTGACTTAACTTGAAGTTGGGTGATCTCTTACCGTGCCACAATAACAAATGTTAGGCTTGTTGAAGTGGCCCTCAAGTATTACCTTTTGATACTTAACTTCGAAAGAGTAATGCAAGGTAATAAAAATATAATAAATTTAGAAAGCAAGACCTCATAAAAAGGTTTCCTCCATTAATAGTAAAGGCTATTTATATTGTTTAAAATGTATTAATCTGTACAATTGACAATATTTTGTAACTTGTCAAGATACTGGATAGATGACTTAATACTTGAATCTTAGTTTGTCAGATCAGAGTGATTCAAACAAAAAGACACATATTCTTATTAGTTGAGAATTTTATGATTTTGTAGAGGCATTTTTGTTATTTAGGTGATTAGAGAGGAGGAACCAAGAAGGAGTGTGTGAAAATGTGAATCTTTTGGACCTTATCCTGGAAAACAACAAAACGTGTCATTTGGGTCACGCCATCCTAAAGGCCCCCACCCATCTTGAAGCATTAGTTGGGGTAATTTGAATGCAAAGATTTCCAAATTCTGCATCAACCACCAAAAGTGTTGTGTTGCTCTCAAACTTCAATTTCTCACCTGATTTTATTCAATACTTATAAAATCACTTTAGTGCTGGGCCCTAACTTAATTAGAAGTTTGCAGATTGTATTTCTTTTCCTTTTCTTTTCTTCTTCTTATTCTCCTCCTTTTTTTTTTTTCTATTTTTTTTCCAAAGAAACTCATGATATTATAAATCAACAAAAAAGTGCTCCATTCGACGAGGTGCATAAGACAAAACGGCTTGATATTAGGTTCCCCAAAGGAAGCTGGGCCTGACTTGGTAAGAGCACAAGCTAAAGTATTGCAATCTCTCCAACAAAATTGAAAGACATACGCTTAGAACACCTAGCTAATCTTCAATCACCGTTACATCATCACATCTCAACGCACTGATCACCATTTGGCAGTCACCTCGATTTACACCAATTTTCACTCCTTCTCTAATGCAATAAAAAAAAAGGGTTGCGACTGCCCCTCCTTTCGATGGGTTTAAACTTCCAAATCCTAACCCTGTAGTACATCATAGACATTTACCTGTCCCATCCCTGAGTACAATCCCTACTCGATGGTTTTTGCAGTTCTTTGGAAAAATTCCATCAAGGTTCACCTTAATCCACCCATTTTCTCTGCACTCCTACCTTTGTCCAACAAATTCTCCCCACATATGAATTGTTCATGACAGCGAAATAACTACAACGGACTGTAAACTTTCTATTTGTCGTGAAATTCCATATAAGCACATCCATCTCATTCGATTTCACAAGTGGAATATGTATAATCCGTGCCACATTGGCCGGCCAAAAACTGGTCTGAACCTTCTCCCTGTCCTATTCTCCCATCTCGTCGAGAATAAAACTTGCTAATTTAGCATTTTCCACATGGACTAAATTATTTCTCGTTGATCACATCCGACCAACTGTTGATTCGTGAATTATGTTGGATCCGACATACGAAAATTAGATTGTGATCAACCTAAGATATAATTTGTTAGATCTGTCATTATTCCTAGGCTTGTGTGATCACAATTGTTGGGTCTGTCATTGTAATAGGAACTAGTGTGATCACAATTGATGGATCCGTCTTTATAATTGACACTGGTTTGATCACAGTCACTGGGTCCGGGGCTAATGTGATTTTATATGCATCAATTCTTTAGTCGAGACAGAGAGCTTGAGCTCTTTTTTTTTAAGACGAATTTGGCCTGCCATGGTGCTTATGATTTTTTGGCAATCGTCTCCCAAGATACAATGACAACTTTCTAGCGATAACAGCACTACAAATCTCTAGAAACAGCGTACTTCAAAGTGTATTGAACTCTCTATATCACGGTGTCGGATATTAATCCGTCTCTTTTGCAAAATTATGAAACTACTATCGAGTGATGGATTTTTGTAGCATCTCAATGCCACTGTATGGATACAAGATCTATACACTTTGTAGCTTTAATTAACTACTAAATCGTGATGGATATGAATCCACATGTCATACCATGTTTATGGATTCAATCCATGAAAATGAGCCAAGTAGAGGAGTCTATTTACAGATGTTCAAAGGTTGTCTTCCAATATACATGACTCTTATAAAAAAGTGCAAACATGTCTTTTTGCATTATAGAGTCATAACTGTTGGAGAATAGAATGCTAAAATAGTCGCAGTTTCATTTTTAATAATTAACTTAAGCGACAAACTTTAGTATTAATTTTCATTCACCCGATATTGGTTTCGAATAACTAAAATCCACTTAATTAATTGGAAAAATCCAATTTAAAAAAATCAATTTTCCAACAATCCCTCGCATGAATGAAATAAATACTCGTGATCGTCGACACTTAAGAGAGTTCAAGTGGAAAGTTATTGCATTAGGTGAGGTAGCTTGTGGCTTTGAACCTTTCTTAGTGAAATATTATCGGATTTACTTGGCTAATCAATGAACGCAACATCTTGAACTGCTCAGGCGTTGCTGTAAATCAAGACAATAATATTCACACAATAACTCTCCTTATACCTTTTAGTTCTTTCGGTGTTGTCCGTTTTGGTCATGGATACCATCTTGGATTCATAAGTGTTTACGATGAAGCGGCCTGTTTTCACACTCATATAGGTTACCTCCCTCCAAGAGTGTCCTGCAGTACTCCGTTTTTCAGCTGTGGGAATTATTAAGAGTTGAAACTCAACCTCTTACCCTTTCAGCAGCAGCACTCATTTGTCATAAGAATGGGTTGGAGTAAAAACTCCCAAGTGCTCCAATGAATCTTCATAACTTAGTTGTTCCATTGAACCAAGTTCTTGGGATCTCTAGTCATCATGGTTGCGTTTCTGCTATAAAGGTCCTTAAATTTGCGGGTTTTAAGCCCATTCCCCTCGACATGCAGTTTATTTGATCTCTAGGTAGGCCTTTTGTCAACCGATCGATTCTATATACCATTTGAGATCAACTACTTTATAGTATCTTGTCTAAGACGCATACATCATGACTTATCATTACATATGCTCCATCGTGCCCTTTCAATAGCTGACTAATAATTTCACGGGCACTACCTTGTGCCAACAAGGAGCATTATTTCTATAACTACAAAGTCATTCTGATTCTTTTTTAGCTGAAAGCTATAAAGTCAAATTCTATGTATCAACTATCAGTCTCATCTGAGAGAATTAGACTAAATTGTAGCTTCCATATGTTTCACGGATTCACTTTGTACTTTTATGAGAATTGACTTCTCTTAGTTCTTTGTAAGGAAACACGACTCAAATATTGTATTCATTAATCCAAATGCCCTAGTGTCATCAAATAAACAACTTTGAGATGCATTTTAATTTGTTTAAGCTTAGGTACTTTTACCTTTGCCATCTAACCCCACATTTCAAGTATTTGTAGGAAGGCAAGGGCTTTCGCATAACTCGCAGTGAATTTACTTCCTACTTTTGTATGAAATATTTTTCGAATTTGATCTCAAACATTTAATTCTTAGTTTGAAACTAAAATTTTTAGCTCTTATCTTTCTATTTCATGCTTTAGATAAGACTCCCCAAATTAGTCGCTTCTCAATCATGACAGTGTCTGTACTTCCTAGTTTCGGAGTTAACCATTTTGAACTCCAATAACCTCGCTACTATGAAGTTTCCCAAGCTTGTTAGTGCAGGATATATATATATATATATATTTTCCTTTCTTATGACTTCTTACATCTTGTTGGCTGCCTTGACGGAACTAAGATACTTTGTATGTTGAGTTACCAAATCCATCTAGGATGTAACTCTTGTACAGAACATTAGTATGAGCAATATATCAAATGTCATTTATTTCCAGGCATCCGTCTTATTTTCGATAGAATTGGGTCACATCTATCAAGAACCTTATTAGGTTCAAAGTTGGGAGACATAATAATATTGTGGTATCTCATTAATGAGTTCCAAAGAACTTTTCATTGGGTCTTTTTGTATTCATGGACAACGCTCGATGCTACTACTATTGTTGATGCCATTGAAATCACACTTTTATTAAGTTCGTCTTATATTATTGGATCTGACATACAGAAATAGATTGTGATCAACCTAAGATATAATTTGTTAGATCCATCATTATTTCGGGGCTTGTGTGTTCATAATTGTTGGGTCTGTTTTTGTGATAGGAGCTAGCGTGATCACAATTGACGGGTCCATCTTTATAATTGAGACTGATTTAATCACAATCATTGGGTCCGAGGCTAGTGTGATTTTATATGCATCAATTCTTTGGTTGAGACGAGAGCTTGAGCTCCCTTTATTTAAGAAGAATTTGTCGGCCATGGTGCTTATGGTTTTTTGACAATCATCTCCCAAAATACAACAACCACTTTTTAGAGAAGACAACACTATAAATCTTTAGAAACAACAAACTTCAAAGTGTATTAAACTCTCTATACCACGATATCGGATATTAATTCGTCTCTTTTGTAGTATTACGAAACTACTATCGAGTGATGGATTTAGAAATCCATCCTTCTTTGTAGCATCTCAATGCCACTACATGGATACAAGATCTATACATTTTGTAGCTTTAATTAGCTACTAAGTTATGATGTGAATCCACATGGCATAGCATGTTTATGGATTAAATCCATGAAAATGAGCCAACTAGAGAAGTCTACTTATAGATATTCAAAGGTTGTCTTCCTATAGAGATGACTCTTATAAAAGTACAAACATGTCTTTTTGTTTTATAGAATCATAACTGCTGGAGAATAAAATACTAAAAGAGTCACATTTCTATTTCTAATAATTAACTTAAGCGACATACTTTACCATTAATCTTCATTCACCCAAAATTAGTTTTGAATAACTAAAATCTGCTTAATTAGTTTGGTAAAACCCAATTTAACAAAACTAATTTTCCAACAAATTATTCTCAAACTCCAAGACTTTGGGCCTTTGGACAATCGTAGTACAAGTAGCTATGACTGTAATGGCTTCAAATAAGAATAATTTGAATTTGAATTTGATTGAATTTTATTAATTCGATTCAAGATCAATAGGATATTGGACATTGATTGAAAGTTGTATGGATGATCTCAAAAATATAAATCAAGGTTCAATGGAAATACAAATTCAACAATTGAATGATAAAATTACATCAAATGTATGACATCATCTCAAAATTGAACTTATGCCAAGAAAAATTTGGATTTAAAGATGGAAATGTACCTCAAAATCTTGATGATCAAAATGATTCAATACTTGAATCTTCTCCCGCAAACTTTCACTCCTGGTTCTCCAAAGTAAGATCCAATTCTTGATCTTCTAGCAAACCTTTTGGATTTTCAAATTCTTCAATTGAATACTCCTAAAATTTCAATATGGATCAACTCCTTGATTCTTCCAAGTTTTCAGCCAAACATCTTGAAATTGACTGCAACTTGATCTGATCTTCTTTATTTGATGATGATCACTCCAAATTTCCAAATTAGAAGATATCCGAAAATGATCCACGCACCTCTTAGTCTCTTACGCTCAAGAATAAATTTAAAACTAGATTGATAGTATTCTTGAGAGAGAAGTTGGAGAAGATGAGAAAAACTAACTTCTAGAATTTTAGAGGTAGATATAAAGACTTGAATTGACCATCAAACTCCAAAATTTCAACACATGTGACTTTTAAAGAAGTGTAAACTATGCCACATGGCAAGAGGTGGTGTATGATTCTGGGGTAATTGCACCATACCCCACTGTGAAATCCGAAATGAGTACCGTAAACCCTGTCTTTTTTAAATTAGCATATTAGACCCTGTGTTTTTATTTAATGAGGCTAGTAATACCTCCAAACCATGTGTGAAATGCACTCTCCCAAAATGAAAGTGGAGAAGCTATTATTGTAATGGAATGACCAAAAAGCTCTTATATTTCACATTTTAAGGATAACTTGCACCGCACCCCCTATAAAATTTGAAATGAGCACTATAAAGCCTGTGATATTAAAAATAACAATTTTTAATTTGCATATATTATAATTTATGAAAAAATATATTATGTGTTATGTAAAAAAAAATAATTATAATGTATTCATATCAAGAAATTACTAAAGAAACTAACAAATTTACAAAAGTTGAATGCAAGTTGTTTACAATAATACTGTTTATGTGTATATTTAGGTTCTGTCAATAATTTTTTCAGAAAATTATACTTAACACGTGATGAGTAATTTGCATAATGACATTAGAAAATTTGGAGGTGGTTTGAATTTATTGTTACTTAATTAACTCAAGAAGATAATCATGACATGGGAGAGAAAAAGTTGAGCTTTCGGATTTTCACAAAGTAATGCACATGTAGCATTCCAATTAATGGATATTCTCCCAAAGATAATACATATAGTGATGCTAAAAAGTGACAAAAATTGAGAACATATTCAAAGAATGAAAAGACTCAAAAATAAGCATTGCACATCTGGAAAAGACAATGACCAGATTTCTTGAGCATGAGGCTGTAGGATTCAAATACTAATAAGCTGCAATAACAATTTTAATAATTAGGCCTCTGTAATCAAGAGCCACAAAAATAAGTCTCAATGAATATTCATGATCAATTTCTCGATCAAATATCCAAAATACATTGATCTCAGTTAATATTCCACCCACTTCAAGCCTGTTGCATGGACAAAAAAAAGCACCACCCATTTCAATAGAGAAACACAAGTATCAACCAACCACTAAACATGCAAAAGGTATTCCACCGTAAACAAGTAACTTAAAAAACAAATGTCAGAACATAAAATAAATGGTATTTTAAATCCAACTCAAGGAATCTAGTTTCTCTTCCTAGCCTTTATGTTTTGAAGGACTTGAGTCTCTTATAGCTTTCTCTTTCTTATTGTAGCCCTTCGTTGATGTGGTTGAGATGATTGAGATGCAGATGCCACAGCAACATGTTCACTTGGTTGGTTTGCCTGTTGCATGCTAGAATCTTTTCCACCATGTGTTTGATGTTCCTAAAAAGTGAAAATAATTGTTATTATCATATTTAAGAGTGATTGTACTATATCGTATAATCTAAAACTAACCTTTGGCCTTGCATTCCCAGGCTGCAATATTTGGGGAGCATGTACATCATTTTGTGTGCCTTGAGTTTCCTACATCAAACATATAATCCCTCAATAGCAATTATGGCATGTGGACAAGGGTAGCCGTTTAGTTGGAAGATGCCACAAGTACATGTGCCCTTGTCCAAGTGTACAATATACTTTTCTACCCCGTGTCTGACTTCAAACTCCAGCCCGCCACACCATGTTTGGTAGCAGTCCTTTGATATATGTACATATTTGTCAATCTTTTTCACGATATTTGGACAAACACTTCCTTCATACCTCTGCATTCCACCTCTTTTGATCTGAATTCTTAACATGAGTCTTATTCTAATCCATTCAAGCATGTCAATTATTGGCATCTCTCTTGCTTCCAAGATATAGCTATTGAAGGACTCAGATAAGTTATTGACTAAAATGTCTGAAAGACATGTAGTGCTAAAGTGAGATCTAGTCCAATGCTCGGCGGGTATTTTTCTCAACCATTCAGCTGCTGTTTCATAGGATGCATTGGTTTTAGGATCTGCCTCCTCAATTTTCCTCATCCATCGGTTAAACTCATTTTTATTCCCCATGCAAGTAGCTTTCCAGAACAAACCCTTTAATTCCAAAGACTTGTATTTAGCCCTGAAGTTGTCATACAAATGTCTCATGCAATACCTATGATTAGATTGAGGCAATACCTCCTTTACAGTATCTACTAACCCTTTTTGCCTGTCACTTATAAATGTCCATTGATCGTGTTCAATCCCACCTATGTCAAGTAGCAGCTCACTTAGAAACCAAGTCCAATTCTCTCTATTCTCCACTTGAACAATTGCTAGTGCTATAGGGAACATATTATCATTTCCATCCCTCCCTACAGCAACAAGCATTTGCCCAGCATGCATTGACTTCAAGAAACAACCATCCAATCCAATTATTGGCCTGCAACCTGCTAAAAAGCCCATTTTCATAGCATGAAGACTGTAATACAATCTGCCAAAGGTAGGAGTTTCCACATCTTCATTCCTTATCAGTAGTATCTTGCTTTCAAGATTTTTATCCAACACCATAGCTGCATAATCTTTGAGTTTTTCGTATTGTTTGCTATGGCATCCCCTGATAGATTTTAAGGCCTTTTTCTTAGCCCTCACTACTTGCCAAATGCTTGCATCGACACCCACCTTTCTCATAATAGACTCTTTCAATTTTGCTAGGCTGATGTTTGGATTTTCTTTGATCACATTTTCCATTCTCTTTGCCAAATAATGGTAATTTGCCAACTTGTTAGTGGACTCTCTTCCACAGGAATGCCTTCCTTTCAATGTTTTGATCTGAAATTCTTAACCTTTCATGATGCTTGATGCGTGGACTCTCCATGTGCATGCATCATTAACACACTTGGCTGTTACTCTAGTACTCTGATTTTTTAGAAACTTCAATACAAAACCATTCCTAATTGCCCAATCCCTTAATGCATCTCTACATGATAAGGCATTGGGAAACTTAAGCCCAACCTCCAATCTCATATGCTTTGCTTTTAGACCCTCTTTGAAGACTAGCCATCGAGGTGTGTCATCATCAGACCTATGTAAACTGAGAAGATCCTCTTCTTCACCTGGTGAACTGTACCAATCATTTTCATTATGTTCAATTGAAATGTTAACATTGGTTTTTCTTTTAATTTTCTTTCCATTCTCTTTATTTTTCATTCTCTTCATCTTCTGTAAAGTTTCTTTTTTGCTCTCAACTTTGTCCTGGAAGATATCATCCTCACTTGATCCCTCAATATCTTCTAACAAGTCTGTTGGAGCATCGGACTTGAACTCGGTCTCTGATTCAGTTTGGTTGTCTGATTCTGGTTGCTCATAATCTTCATCTTCTATGGAATCATCCAATGAACCTCTGTCTTTTCCTTCTTCAACTTATTCTTGTACAATCTCGTTCTGGTTCCTATCTAAAGAATCCTCGTATTCCAAATTAATGTCTTTTAACAACTCTTGCACAATCTCATTCTGGCTCTTCTCATGTAAAATGATATTTTCCTATGTGTTAGTGATGTGAATAGGATCATCCAACTCCTCCACATAGATGGAAAACAAAGTAAGTCCCTTGTAATAGGCTTGTATATCTTTAATCCCGAGGTCACTACTTAATAACCTCAATCCAAGCTCCAAAGAATACCCAGGAATTCTATAGTAGAAGTTGACTGCCGATTTGCTCCCCCCTGACATGGTGTACAACTGATGTAGGAAATCCATGTTCAACTCTTCAAATATGACATTGTCATATACATATCTCTTGCCCCCTATATAATTAAACTTTGGAAATTGCACAATTTCTCCAACTACCCATATTTCACAAGATATATATTCTCTATTTGAGTTTGAGCACCCACATTTAAATATGAACAAGCATCAATTGACTTTTTCATAAAGCTTTTTTAATAGTATTACAGACAACTAGGAACCGCTACATGCAAGTTTTAATATAATTTATAGAGGATTTACTCCTTATTTTTTTTTTTAAAAAAAAAAAAAAGGAAAAAGAAGAAAGAAAGAAAAACAAACAGTGGAAAAGCTCACATTATATACATAAAGTAATCCACAAATTTCTTGTAGATGCCCACACAGCTTGGGACCACTCGATGCCAATTGAGATGCTATAGAAATAATTAATTGTTTACAGTAAATAATTATCTATTTTATAACAAATAAACAAGGTCCCACAATGAACCCACAACAAAAAGACAGTCATAATACAACAAAAAGGCAAATATAACACCAAAAAATAAAATGAAAAAAAAAAGAAAGAAAGGAAAAAACAAACATAACACAACAGGAAAAAGAGAAATGTAAACCACAGCATATGGACACTCGAAAAAATCGCATCGTCCAATGTTCCAAATGATTTAAAATAGTTTAGATTTCTTACCCGCTTCGCATCGTAAAAACAGCAACACCAAGTAGCAAAGTAGCCTTTTTCCTTTTATAAATGATAAAACACAACTAAATCTTATGGTTTGATATTGAGATTAGAAATTGAAGTTTGGATTTTCTTGTTGGGATTTGATTTGGGAATTCATTCATGCATATAGGCAGCATCTGATTAGGGTCTGATGAATTGGGGAAAAGAGTTTGAGAATAACTTTTGTGGTATTTTTTAATTATTTAAAAAAAAAAAGCTAATATAGGTATTTTTGTCCTTTCACATAAAAAATTATCTAAAAATAGACATGGGGAGAGTGGCCTTATTAAACAAAAACACAGGATCTAATATGCTAATTTAAAAAAAACAGGGTTTACGGTGCTCATTTCGGATTTCACAAGGGGGTATGGTGCAATTACCCCGTAAGATTCTAGGTGTCAATCTTCACACCTTCCACACCTCCACCTCTTGCCTATTGATCGATCTAATATTCACATTACATTTAAATTTTATTTTAGTTAAAATTTTAAATTTAAAATTAAATCAAACTAAGATGCCATTATATTAATTCGATTCTTCCCAAGTGAGGCTCCCTCCAAAACATCTTTCATGTGCCTCTTAAATTGATTTTGATTCAAGGGAGACAATTAAATTAATTAATTAATCTAATTAGCCCAAATAAATTATCTCTTTAATTTAAGTGGATCAACTTGACCCTTCAACTTGACTTTGACTTAGAATACCTAACTAAATTAACACCTGAATTTAATTGGATCGTTCTTAGTCAAAATTTACCGTAAATTTGGCCTCATGAAATCGGCCCCTAAAGAATTAAATTAACATTTAATTAATTCTTTGGAATCAATTTAACACATTAAATTAGTTAGATTAATTTTATCTCCATAAAATAATCTAGTCGATTTGACTAACCGGATTAGTCAATTTTATTTTTTCTAATTATCTAACACCTTAGATAATATCCAAAAATCCTATATTGAAATCAAGAGGCTTTTTTGTGTGGCTCTTTTGGTTCATTAATTAATTAGACATGGAACTACGAACAATAGGGATATACTTAGTGAATATAAATATTTCGATTAATTAAATTCTTTAGTTAACCACTCTTGAATTAATCTATGTTACTCTCAAAGGTATCCAATCTCCATGACCAATGATCTAATTTCAAGTCATGGAGCCCAAGTAGGATGAATCAATTCTAAAGTGAACCCATCTGCTTAGGAGTTCCATGTAAATACGGTCCTTTCAATTTCTATCTCCTAATTGTGGTCTAGAGTTAAGATATTTATCGGCACTTTAATAATGCCAATAGCTATGATTCTATTCTTAACGATCGATTCATTTTTGACCTCATCTTTGGAAATGCCTTTCCACATTATCAATCCACCTTGCGCAAAGATTTTAGAAACTCAGCATCATAAAAAACTATAAAAGATCAACTCATTCTACGATATGAGTAAATGAATCCTTTTTGGGAATTCATATACCTGCATGTCATAAGTCGAGTGAGCCAATTCGGGTTAAGCCAGAAGTCGTAATCTGGGTGCGTAGCGAATATAAGGAGAGTTACCTTATCACTCCAGCTTTTCTTCATCGGGGAGCAGATATCTTCGTGTCATAAGTTGAGTAAGCCAATAAGCTTCTCATATGATTTGTAACAAACTCGAGTCATTTATTAAAGCTTGAATGCTTATACACAAGATAACCGTGGAACTCAAGTCAAAGGACTAATTATATGAACTATCGTAAATTAGAGAATATTTCATTAGCGACAAGCCACTACAACTATCTTATGGACTTCTTTAATTGAGTCTTTAGTAAACCTATTCTCTAACAAGTGTCCATTAACATGCACCGATATCACTATATCATTTGCCTATGAAACGAGGCAAATCTCACCTCCCTGGTATATGCGTTGTTAATGCAAATTTACACGAATATAAGATATCCTCGCGTCTTAAATTTTGTGACTTAGAATATTTTAAGTCATGACCATAGAGACTTGTTCTATGATTACTATCATATGCGTAACCAAGTCCCCCAATCTATTGTGATTTTGAGGACTCCATCCGAATGCATTCATAGAAATAATAATATGCATAAAATAAAGATATTCATATAAAGATATATTAATGACGTAAAATTATATCACAAAATGAGTAATTTACGAGCCAAATCAATTGGCTTGATGGGCACTACTCCAACATTTACACCACGGCTGAATCCAATAAAAATTTCAAATTTTGATAAAAGAAATTCGATTCAAATAACAATAAGTAATAATTATATTTATATATACATTTGCATGTTTAATAAATAAGATATCTCAAAAGATATAAATTTGTTCATTGTTATAGTGTCATGTTACATTCCATTCAATATTATATATGTTAGATTCTGTTGTAATAAAAAGTATTATTAAAATTTGAATTCGGATTTTCACGCATTAAATTGCTTAAATCCCATATCTAGTCTACCTCTTTTAAGTTATGAACATTCATACTGAAATGCTATTACAAGGTGAGAGTTTAAATAACAAAATTTCAACTACTCTGCATTAATAATTTAAACTCTGCAAACCAAATATTTTAATCGAGTAAATATCCTAAACTTATGATAAAATCGGATTAAAGTTAGCCCGATTAATAATGTATAAATTTGAACTGGAAGGGAGGGCTTAAGGTCCACTACTTCAATGGGCCGTCTGTAGTTAAAGAGAAACTTTTGCCCCAAACAGACAAAAAGAAAGGTTGGTTATTTTTAGCTATCGAGGAGCAATATTGGTCCAGGTGTGCTACATCCCATCTAACCCCTTCATTTGAATTTGAAAGTCCTAATCCAACTTAATACAATCTTTTAAATAATAGTTGAAAAAGTACATTTTTCTAACATCTTCTCTCCTTTAACGTGCTATAAAAATTATTTTTGAGGATTAATATAGAGGGTGTTTAGTATTGCTTCTACTTTATAAAAAAAGTAATTTTCATATAGAAAAGTTGAGAAATTAGTTGTAAAAGTTAATAGTAAAAGTTGAGAGTGCTTGTAATTAGAAACTAAAAAGTTAATGGAATTGTTTGCCAAAAATGTGATTTTCTATATTTTTTCAATTATATTTTTAAATTTTCAATTATAAAATGAGGATAATAAATTATTTTTATAAATGAGGTGCTTTTAGATATTGGTTGATTTTAACTTAAAATCACTTTTGCAAAAATAGTAGTTACCTTATCAAACACTTCCAAAATCAGTTTACAGTAGCTAGAAACTAAAATTTGCTATGAAAAACAATGCCAAACACCCCTATAGTCACCCTGAATTAATTTACCTTATTACCTAAATTAATAGGGGAAGAAATTTATATATGATGTGGTCAAACTTCTATTAGAAGGATTTAAATGTACATTTTCTTCTTAATGACTAATTGATAATTGGATCTTGAACGTGGAAAACGAATAATGAGGCAAAAATATCAAGTCTGTCATAACGAAAACCCTTCAAACTGTCAAATCAGTCAAAATGTATCAAAGAGAATTCGATGCAGTAACTAATGAAATTAAATAGCTGAAAACAAGAATATCATCACAAGGAAGAGACTTTTCCGAAAGGGAGAGGTAAGATCGTGATAACTGATAAGACATAGCTAGTTCTCTTGAATGCAGTAAATTGAGTTTGAAAAAAAATTATTATTCACAAAAGATAATATATTAGTTATTGAAGTCAAAACAAAATGAGAGCTTTTAAATTTGGATAGAGAGGAAAACCAGATAAGCTAAGCTACTTTCTTTATTGTTTGGAATTATGAAGACATTCCCATCAGGCTTTTTATTTCATATATATAATATATGATGAGCAAAATTTTAAAGAAGAAGAAGTGGTCCACCAATCAAAAAGAAAGTAGCCGGTTTGCATGGGCTGTACGTGAGTTGGCCCTGCCAACAGTTCATCACAGATGCACTCTTTATTTTTTGCTTATTAGGGACAATTACCACAACACCCCTGAAATTTGATCCAATCACAAGAATATCCCTTATAATTTGAAAATTACAATAACACTCCTTGCAGATTACAATTACATCCCCAAAAGTATAGCGAAGTGATTAAAAGCATTGAGAATAAACATTTTGTTAATCTAATAGTAGTGGGTTTCATAATTATTATTATTATTATTATTTTAAAAACCATAGAGGATGTTGTATAATAAGGTTAAATTTCATGGTGTTGATGTAAGTATCCCTACATATTACTTTCATTTTTCTAGTATGATAAAAGTTAAGTTTTTACTTTTTTCAAATTAGCCGTTCAATTAAGATAATAGTGGTATGGTCTTATTATTATTATTATTATTATTATTATTATTATTATTATTATTATTAAAAAAGACAAGGATATCGAATTATACAAAACTCATAATTTTTCAATTTTATTTGTACCTTGGTCTTTATTTATTCAAAATATTGGTAGAATAAGTATTGGTACAGAACTTACTAATCTTTTATGATGTGGACTGTGGTTGAGCTGCTCTGCCCAAGGCCCACCTTCTTTGACTAGTTCTCCCTTTCTCTTTCCAAAGATAAGTGATATTCATGGAGTCTCTAAAATTTAGTTTGTATCATTTTGATTTTTTGTTTTTAAATATCAAAAACTTAAGATTTAATTTTTATTCCACTTTCGGTGATTTTGATTGAAATCGAGTTTTTTTTTTTACCAAAAATCTGTCATGTACATATACTTTAAAAAAAAAAAAAAATTCCCTAAGGCCGAGAGAATGTACACGTACCATATTTTGAGGGTTTCCGGAATTGAATTGTGATCTCTAGTTTATTTGCGAGTCTATTTCGATTTGTTGGGAAATATGTCAATTACTCAACATGAATAAAATAGTATCATAGAAAAAC
Organism: Handroanthus guayacan; assembly: GCA_014898755.1. Lineage (NCBI taxonomy): Eukaryota > Viridiplantae > Streptophyta > Magnoliopsida > Lamiales > Bignoniaceae > Handroanthus > Handroanthus guayacan. The sequence goes on from JACFYI010003736.1 coordinate 281,631, forward strand.
AAATAGAGAAAATTAGGCGCAGAGGATCGAAAAATATAAATTTATTACTATTAAAATAGATTTCAGACAAACAAATAAATGTGAGAAAAGAAATAAGTTTGAAACTAAAATTCACCTAGACATATCATGATGAACCAAAATGTAATACTCACTAGAGCTACATCAGATGAACATAAAGAAACTGAAATGTTATTTCCAATATCCCATTTTCTAAGTTCAGTACACTTGAATATTTTTGTCCTTTTCATAATAACGTCTCACCCCTAAAAAATTCTCTCTCCCAAAACTTTCTTCCTCTCATCATTTCAACTTCAATGTCAACTTCAACTTCAACCTTCTTCAAATTTTGAGATTGGTATTCTAAAACTTACCTATAATATTTATGATTTTAATATTTATGATTTTGTGTTTATAGTTTTGTGCTTAAAAATTTTATGATTCTATGTTTATGATTAATCTGCGATTACAAACTTAAATCTTGCATTATTAGACTTAGGAAACAAGAAAACAAAAGAAAAAAAAAACCAAAAAAATAATTGAAAAGGAAAAACGACTAGCAGCTCGGTGCTGCTAGTAGAGAATACTGATGGTGCTTGGCCGCCATGGTCGAGAACATATCTTGTTTTGCGGCCGTGGTGGGCGAGGACAGTGATTAATTTTTTTTTCCTTTAAACGTAGAAAAACAACCAGCAGCTCGGTGTTGCTGGTTGAGAATACTGATGGTTCTCGACTGCCATGGCCAAGCACCTGACTTATTCCTTGGCCACCACGGCTGAGGACAGTGATTAAATTTTCTTTTTTTTTCTTTAAAAGCAGCTCGACGGCCAAGATGCTTCCTGGCCAAGCATGACTGGTTACCTCGACGGCGGGCGCTAAGGTTGTAGTTTAGGGCTCGATAATTTTTTTTTTAATTAATAAAATGTTATATTATAAATAATATATATAACAGTGTGTGTATATACTATAATATATCATATAGTATATTATATATTATATAGTATATAATATATAGTAACACTATATATAATATATAATATTATAGTGTAATACTATTGCAAGAATTTCTTTGGCAATAGTGGCATAATTTTTTTGACTATTATTCCATTTTCCTAAATGAAATCTAATAAGGTATTCTTGTCTAGTGTCTGGGTGGATTTGTTTTAATATTCCTCCAAATCCTATATTTGAAGCATCAGTTTCTATGATTTTTTCCCAGTTAGGATTTGCTAACATTAAGCAAGGAAGGTTATTAACCTTTTGTTTGAATTTCTTAACAGCTTCAGTATGCTGTTCAAACTATGGTTTAGGAATTTTTCTCAATCTATCATATAAGATAGCTATGTCTTCTGCTAAATTTTTATAATAAGCAGAAATATAATTCAGACTTCCTAAAAATCTTTGTTGATAATAAATCAGACACGTCCATGGCCACCTCTTCAAAAGGAGAAAATCAATATGCATGTCTGGAAGGAGAATCTCAAGACCCAGATGAGGAAATTCCTAACACTGAGGACATCTTTGCTGCCCTTAAAGACACCCTCCTTGATAATATTCGAAGGAAGACAGGAGAATCGTCCAACAGTCAGCAAGAATAATTGCAGAAAGGACAGAAATTACTGTTCACAGGACAATTTTACTGTTCACTTTTATAAAGTGACTTTTTGTAATAGTACTATTACGAATTTAAAAATTTTGAAATCCATAATTAAGTCTTTTTGCTAAAAGCAAATTTTTTACTTCATGAAGCATTCTAGTAAAAGGTTCAGTTATAAACTGAAAATTTACTTCATTTTCTTGAAAGGTTCCTATAAATCCTTTCTCATCAATATTTTTTATAGAAAATATAATTGATAATAACTTTCAAAGAGAATTTACAGCTCTTGTTGATAGCGGAGCAGATTTAAATTGCATACAAGAAAGGTTAATCCCAACCAGGTATTTTCATAAAATCACCCATTCTCTCAGTTCTGCTAATGATCAGAAATTAAAAATTAATTATAAAATACCAAAAGCTTTTATATGTCAAGGAAAAATTTGTATCCCTACAAACTTTTTAGAAAAATCATTATACAAAATGGTTTAGTCATATCTAGACCAAAAATATTACTTTTTCAAACAAAAGTCAGATTTCTTGGACATAATATTGAAAAAGGAAAAATTATTCCTATTAATAGAAGTATAGAATTTACTTCTAAATTTTCTAATAAAATAATAGACAAAACTCAATTACAAAGATTTTTAGGAAGTTTGAATTATAATTCTGCTTATTATAAAAATTTAGCAGAAGACACAGCTATCTAATCTTATATGATAGATTGAGAAAAATTTCTAAACCATGGTCTGAACAGCATACTAAAGCTGTTAAGAAAATCAAACAAAAGGTTAATAACCTTCCTTGCTTAATGTTAGCAAATTCTAACTGGGAAGAAATCATAGAAACTGGTGCTTCAGATATAGGATTTGGAGGAATATTAAAACAAATCCACCTAAACACTAGACAAGAATACCTTGTTAGATTTTATTTAGAAAAATGGAATAATAGTCGAAAAAATTATGCCACTATTGCCAAAGAAATTCTTGCAATAGTCAAATGTGTTTTAAAATTCCAAGATGATTTATATAATCAAAAATTCATTATAAAAATTGACTGCCAATCTGCAAAATATATGTTTAACAAAGATTTTAAACATGATGTTTCTAAACAGATGTTTGCAAGATGGCAAGCCCATTTAGCCCCATTCGATTTTATCATACAATACAAGAAAGGATCAGATAATAGTCTGTCTGATTTCTTATCACGTGAATACTTACAGGAATAATGGCATCATCAGCATGCTTCTGTGATAATATCACAAGGCTGAAAATAAGGATTAATATTAAAAAGGCATTAATAGATGTCAAGAAGCTTCAAATCAAAGCTTTATTAATTTTGCATACCCCATCCCCCATTATAACAGAGAGATTAAATCAAACATATGAGGAGCTAGAAACTCTTGAAGCTGAATTAAAAAGGCTTGAAAGACTTCTAACAGTTCTTATTGCTGCTTAATATATGCAGAATGGCCTCAAGAGGAAGGGGTCAATCCTCTTATAGAGGAAGAGGTGGACGAGGTGAACGGGTAATAACCCAACATGGTTCACAAAGGCTAATAGCCTCAGAGATAGCTAATAAAGCATCATCTTCTACTGGTAATATCCAAATTGATGGTCCCTTATATCAACAGTTTCTTGAATACAAGAAAAAACTTGAGCAGAATAATAAAAGTACTACTACATATGCTAATATAGCATCAGAAGATGGAGAAGAAGAATCTAATTCTTTCCTCTATGAAAAATCGTTTGCAAAAGAAGTAATACTTCTTCTTGATTATAAAGATCTGAAATTTCAGAATGAGCCTTGAACTTTAATGCAAAAGTACCTTGACGTAGCATCATATGCTGCAATGTCTTACAAACAAAAAGCCCATTTTGAGCATATTCTCAAAATCACAGAATCCTGTGAAATTCAGTATTTTTATCCGACTAATAGTCGTACAAGCTACAATTTTAGCAAAATCATAATAAAGAAGATTATATTACAAGAAGAGTGAGGAATGAGTACCCTCAAAGAGAAAGAATACTATCATCCAGAAAATAAAGTTTCAGTAAAATTCAATTATTGGGACTATGTTGAAGCATTTAATAAAGCTTTCTTTTATGAAAATCATAAGAAAAAGCATTCCTGGTTTATCAAGGTTTGCTCAAATGTTTATACCCATGAGATACCAATTTGGTTTCATAAATGGTGGATTTATCATGGTCCTTCTCCAAAAATCCTCCCTGAGCCATATTTCTCAGCCTATTCGGATTATATCCAACTGTCATCCAAATTAATAAACTTGGAACACAATAATAAATGGTGTGAGGGAATAGCCTCATTATATTTCTTCATTGAGTTCTCAATTCCTTGGATCTGGAAATAGTATCCAGAAGTTGACTATGATCAACACAATTTTTCTTGTCTAAGAAGAATCTTTTTCACCAAATTCTGGAATAAAATACTTCTTGAAGATCCAGAAACTAGACAGCCCCGTGGGCAAGAAACCCTTGACCTAATAAAATCAAGAATAGACAAATATCTTCTCCAGATCAGAATGAAACAGCAGAGGGAATCGCTCAGTCAATTCCAAAAGATAAAAACAAAACTAATAATACAAAAAGGAACTGTCTCAAAAGAGGAGATAATTGCATCATATATTGAAAAAATGAAGAAAGATTTTATGAAAAATGTTGAAGAGGAATTCTTGGCTGATAATAAATCAGACACGTCCATGGCTACCTCTTCAAAAGGAGAAAATCAATATGCATGTCTGGCAGGAGAATCTCAAGACCCAGATGAGGAAATTCCTAACACAGAGGACATCTTTGCTGCCCTTAAAGACACCCTTCTTGATAATATTCGAAGGAAGACAGGAGAATCGTCCAACAGTCAGCAAGAATAATTGCAGAAAGGAAAGAAATTACTGTTCACAGAACAATTTTATTGTTCACTTTTATAAAGTGACTTTTTGTAATAGTACTATTACGGATTTAAAAATTTTGAAATCCATAATTAGGTCTTTTTAATTTTGTTTTGAAGTCCGGTTCTCTGCCTTTATAAGGCAAC
>JACFYI010003736.1:286565-298192 GCA_014898755.1 Handroanthus guayacan
ATACATGGTTTAGACTTCCGCAAGAAACTCAGAATATACTGAGAGACCAAGTTTAAAACGATGTCTGAAAGAGTTTCTAAAGGTGGAATATATCATATAGTTTAATAGTTTAATTAATACTATTAGTTATCATGCATATTATATTATGCAAGTATTTAATAGTATTTTTTCATTATTTTACAAATGGCTGATGATAGGAATCCAACCAAAGGGAAGAATTTATATGCTAGGCCACCCATTGACACGAGTGATTATCCAGGAAGACTACAGAATAGGGGTCCTCTCACAGCATCAGCGAGGAATCAGCGGAAACAATTACTGCAATACAATAGAATTGACGATAATTTCACTAACAGAGCATTCTATACCCCTCCACATGTGAGAATTTTAACCCCATTACCTCCACGCCGAACACTTTTGTGGCCTTTTGCTCAATGTTTCTGTTTATGTGAAATAAACATAAAAGATGGACAGACTTGGGGAAAATATCCTTCAATACTTTCATTAACCCCAATTCCCTGTCTATCACTATAGCGTTGGGTCTCACATCGTTAACAAATAAATCCCTTAAATTCTGAAGAGCCCATTTATATGTTTTCGCCTCCTCATTCCTTATAAAGCATATGCCACATTAAAGCTTTTACCCATCGGTGTTACTCCAATTATTTCAAGCACTGGCGTGTTATATCTAAATAAAGATGGAAACGAAAATTAGTATGCAAAATTAAATTTTCTTGGCAGCAGAATTACCACGATGCCACTGAATGTAACCACGCTGAGTTATATTGTGCATCAGCTACTGCACCACGATCCTGCCACACATTTGTTCAACTTTCATCTTATGCCGAGCATTGTACATGGGTTTAAAGCTGGTAGTGATATCAGGATATTCGCGCCTTCAATGTTTAAGAATCTCTTTAGGCTTCACGTGACTTTTAGGAAGATTTTCAGTTGTTTCATACTGTTCTTAGCTCAATCGACTAGCCAATGCATGACCGTGGTGATATACTCCAGGATTGTGGTTCTGATATCCATTCAGTACCGCAACTCGCCATAATTGTTCTCTCTCTTCCCATGCTTTCAACCTGAAGGGACATCCATATTTCTTCGTTCCGGTACATTTTATTCTCTGCACATCCAAATTTGTTTTTCTCGATTTGTAGCCACAAGATCACTCACATATAATGAAAATTTTACGCTTATGAGAACTGTCAACAATAAGATACATATGATGTTGTCATGCAATATCTCTTACCCACTTCTTTGGTTCGTTTGTGAATTTAAAAGTTAAATTTGTTTGAAAATACTGGCTATAGTCTATCAAATCAAGACAATGTTCTAACTCCACATCTTGGGATGAAAAACACCAAAATTATCAATTATAATTAACATAAAAAAACATAAAACCAAAAAAAAAAGAAGGTCGGCAGAGGCTGCCGAGCCTAAAAGGTGGACCTCGGCCACCACGGCTAAGGTTCGTTCACCATGCTCGACCGTGTCCGCCAAGTTTCACCGCAAAGCTCGGCAGCCTTGGCCGAGCTAATTAAAATATATATATATATATAAATAGCACGGCTAGCGTGGCCGAGCTTCTAGAAGGCACCTCAGCTGCTCCGACAGAGGAGTACATGGGGAGCTCGACAATGCAAGTCGGGCTCCGACCGAGCTTCAATGGTGTACCTCGGTCACAGCTGTCGAGGGTCACCATTGAAGCTCAGTCGCCGTGGTCGAGCTTGACAAATGACTTTGATAAAATTTGCAGTAAAAAAAAAAGAATAGACTCATTCGTTATCTCAATGTACCTGAATCTCTTCATTACTGAAATCGTTTTCGTTTTCGTAATTCGATTGATTCATGTTAAAATTTGATTATGTGTTTAGATTTTAGTAGAATTATATGTTTTAGGTAAAAAATAGTTAAACATAGTAGAGAGAATTTTTTAGGAGTGAGAGGTTATTATGAAATTGGCAACAAAGTCCAAGTATACTGAACTTAAAGAATGAGATACTGGAAATAACACCCCCTAAAAAAAATGTTTCTCATTGGAGACATTAATGCAACCTGATGCATGGCACTACCATAGAATCTTAATTCCATTTTAAAGCACTTGCATGTAAACTCAAGAACTCTATTTATGATTTAGGGTGGGCATCCTATTAATCGTAGTAAAAATATATGTGTCAAACGGGTAGGATGGGCTCGCCACTAGCTTTGGCAAATTCGGCCCCTTAATTGAATAAAAGAGCGGGCCTATGTGGACCGGGCTTGACACACCTATTTTTTCTTTTTAATTAAAAAAATTAAAATTTCAAAATCATAATATTCTATCCCGCATTTTGAAGTTTTTGCAACATTGATATTTTTGGGAAAAAAATTATAAGCTTAATATTGCTCCCTTTAAGTTTTAATATTATTTCCAATGTCGATGCCAGATATTTTTCTGAAACATTTTAATCTTTAAAATACTTATGGACTTAATATATTTTCCTGCTTGAACTCATAAGTCTTGATATTCTTTCCAAGAATTGAAAGTATTTGAAACGCTTAATTTTATTTTTTTTAATAACCCTATTATACATACATCACTACAAGAAAACACCCTCTTCATTAATGAAAATTTTGTAAAAGATAAGATTCAATTAGAAATAGATGATATCTGTGGAGGAATCATAATGAATCTCTAATGGATTTAAAAAATAATTAGCGAAATATATATAAATAATGACACTTGCATCAAACTTGTAATTAATTTCTATAACAGCCGTTTAGTTTGTGATGTAAAATTTCACCATAAAAATTAGTTCTGTGACGGATTTCAATTCCACTATGGAATTAATTAGTAACAAAGCATATACTGATGAATTTATGAAAAAACAATTTGTGATAAATTTCTTAAATTTGTATTAAATTTTTCCATTGAAGTATTTTCTAGTAGTGTACGGAACCTTGTTGTTACTTTTAGGTCTTAACTCTTAATATTTTAAAATCCATCATTGCAATGACAAACTTATTGGAAGTTACATCCCCACCACAAAATTCCAAAAATATATTTACATGCAGGGGACATGATGAAACCTTCCAAATCAAATTCCTTGTTTCTCAAAATGTTTGTATATCACTTACATGTATAGTTTGTTTACTTTTGTAGGATAAGGTTGAATGTGATTGACACAGTGAATTATTTATTTTTTAATCAAATTGAATATCAATCCAGTGTCATAACATATTTGCTTGCAAATTTTTGAAATAAGTATATTTCAAATAGTATCCAATTCATTGCTTGGTATCATTGTATTGTTTTTTGTGATAATAATAAGATGCTATAATTAATCTTCACTTTTTATTATAAGTACTTTCTCATCCCTTATATATTATTTGGAAAGATTAAATCAAAGAAGAAGAAACTTAAGTTGCAATTAGATAAGATGCTACTTTCAGTTAGTTGATTTAATGGTGTGTTTTGGTAAATTAATTTCTCCACCACAAATTTTTCTTCTTAAAATTATCAATCAATTTTAAATTTTATTTTGTGCTTTAATCAATTCTAATATTAATTTAGTTATTAAATAAAAATTTATTAGCTAATTATTCTATTAAAATTTATTTCTAAAAATATTAATTGAGTTAAATAATTAATTTTGTGCTAAAAACATATTAATCTTTTTTAATATTACGTTAATTTATTAATCTTTTACACTTATTTATATTCTAAAAGTTAAGTTTAAATTTTATATTTTTATTTTTGAGAAAATAAATATTAAATTCTTCTTCTTCTTCTTCTTCTTCTTCTTCTTCTTTTTTATGGATAATTTTTCCTTTTTATTCCTTAATTCTTAGGACCTGTAATTCTTAGATTACAGATCCGACTCCAAAGACGTGACTCATACTTCAGGAGCTTTTAGGTCTTCTTCTTCTTCTTCTTTCTTAAATCGATAATTTTGCCTTTTTATTCCTTAATTCTTAGGACCTATAATCCTTAGATTATAGATCCGACCCCAAGCATGTGACCCATAATTCAAGAGCTTTTAGGATTAAAGATCAGACTATTTATTAATCATGAGCCTTAAATATATCAACCAATTATTTGACTAATATGGATTATGAATCAATTTTATGTAATCATTTCAAGCGAACGAGCCCATAGAGTTTATTAATTCGAATTTGACCTCATATCCAACAAAATAATTTTATCCTACATGAGAGTGATAGTATTTTTAATGAAGTGCGTACTGTAAAATAATATAAACCTATATGACCCTATTAAGAATTCACTTAGCTAATACTCATTTTTATCCATGCAATATTTTTTTTTTCTTTGCCAATGTTTTAACATTAATTATTAATAATGATATACGGTGCATTGACTAAGTAGTTTTCCTTTAAATTAGTAGTACTTGTATTAGATAGCGATGAAATAAGTTAAATGATGGAACTAATTTATTAATTAATTCTATACTTGCATTAATTCTATAAAGAAGTTATAATAAATTTATTCTATGCTTTTATTCATTCCATGAAAAAGTTATAAGTTCTTAGTCCCTAATAAATTCCATTTGAAGAGTTAATGAAAGTAGAGTTATTTTGAAATGAATAAAAGCAGAGCTAAAACAAAATGAATTAATGAAACTGGAGAAATTTGAGTTATATTCTAGTAATATATCTCTAAGATTGAGTATCAATGAATTAAGCATATGTTCAATTATTTTTTTTTAATTTTTTTTGCTGCGAAGATCTGTAATAATTTATATAGAATTTTGTTTCTATATAATTGATTGGTCGATTTTATTTCAACCTACAAATAATAACGGTGGAAGATATGAGAAGCCCATTCTCCATCTCGGTCCATTTTCAGAAAATAATTGTGTACTTGACTTATTTTTAGATGAGATAATATGTGATTACCAAATATTTTAATTTAAATATTCTGAACTTTTGATCAAATTGGATTAAAGTTCGTTCGGTTAATAATGTATAAATATGAGCCGGAAGGGGAAAGCTTTAGGTCCAATACTTCAGCGGGCCGTCTCTGATTAAATAAAAACTTTTGGCCCAATATGACCAAGAAGAAAAGTTGGACACGTTTTGTTTTTCGGCTATCAAGAAGGAATGCTGGTCCAGAAGTGCTATGTACAATCTAACCCCTTCATTTGAATTTGAAAGTCAAAATCCAACCCGATACAATCTTTTAAATAATAGTTGAAAAATTATATTTTTCTAACATCTTCTCTCCTTTTACCTACTAAAGATTATTTTTGAGGATTAGTATGGTTACCCTGAATTAATTTACGTTATTACCTAAGTTATTAGGGGAAGAAATTCATATATGATATGTTCAAATATCTATTAGAAGGATTTAAATGAGCATTTTCTTCTTAATGAATATAGACAATTGATAAATGAGTTTTGAATGTGGAAAACGAATAACGATGTAGAAATATTGAGTCAAATACACGAGAGAGAAATCGATGTAGTAACTAATAATGTTAAGTAGCTGAAAGCAAGAACATGATCACAAGAAAAAGACTTTTCCGAAAAGGAGAGGTAAGGTCATGACAAGATATAGCTAATTCTCTAAATGCATTAAATTGGATTTAAAAATAAAAATAGTTATTTTTATTAGAGCTTTTAAATCAAAACAAAATCAGAGCTTTTAAATTTGGATAGAGAGGAAGACCAGATAAGCTCACATTCCATCAGGCTTTTTTATTTCACACATATTATTTAGGGAAGAAGAAGTGGGCCACTAATTAAAAAGAAAGTAGGCAGTTTTCTAGGCAAATAAGCATGGGGTGTGCATAAATTGGCCCCGCCAACTCTTCATCACAGATATACTATTTGTTTTATGTTTATTAGGGATAGTTACCTCAACACCCCTGAAATTAGATCCAATTATGAGAATACCCTTTATGATTTGAAAATTACAATAATACTCTTTGTATATTACAATTAGACCCCTTGAAAGTATAGCGAATTTATTAAAGCATTGCGAATAAACGAATTGTTAATCAAATAGCAGAGACTGTCATTGTTATTTTTAAATCAAAGGATGTTATGTAATTAGGTTAAATCTCAATGGATTGAAATAATTATCCCTACTTATTATTTTCATTTTTCTGGTACGATAAAAGTTATGTTTTTACTTTTTAAAAGTAGCAGTTCAATTAAAATGCTATATTATTATTAAAGAAAAGGATATCAAATTATACAAAACTTATACTTTTTCAATTTTATTTGCACCATTGTCTTTATTTATCCAAAATAATCCCAAAATATTGGCAGAATAAGTACTTGTCATGACTTAGTAATTTTAAATAATGTGGACTCTGGTTGAGGCGTTTTGCACAAGGCCCACTTTCCTTGACAAGTTCTCCCTTTCCCTTTCTAAAGACAAGTGATGTTTATATAGTCTCTAAAATTTAGTTTGTATGATTTTTATTTTTATTTTTTTAAAAATATTACAAAACGTAAAGATTTAGTTTTGGTTCCATTTTTGGTAACTTGATTAAATTTGAGTTATCTTTTATGAGAAATCCATCATGTATCCTGTCCGTCTATATCATTTTTTGAGAATTTGTTAAATTGAACTTTGATCTCTAGTTTCATTTTAGTCCCTCAAATGAGGTGCGAATATATTTTGAAACAAAACCTGAAAGTATATGAAAATTTGAAGCACTTAAAGGGAATAATATTTATTATTTCATCATTTATCAACATTAACTCTAGAAAAAACAAAACAAAAGAAAAGTAAAAAAAAAAAATCTCAATGTTTTTTTAGGTCTATTTCAATTTGCTGGGAAATATATCAATTGCGCAACACGTATAAAGTAGCATCAAAGAAAAACAAATGGAGAACATTAGGCATAGAGGATTGAAAAGTGTAAATTTATTAGTATTAACATAGATTCTGCACAAACAAATAAACGTGAGAAAAAGAATAAATTTGGAACTAAAATTCAATTAGACCAGACCAAAAATGTAATTTACTCACTAGAACTACATGAGATGAACATAAAGAAAGTGTTTCTCAATGAAGACATTAATGCAGCACTACCCTTGAATCTTAATTCCATTTTGAAGCACTTACATGTAAACTCAGAACTCTATTTATGACTTAAGGTGGGCATCCTATTCGTCGTAGTCGAAATACATGTATCAAAGGGGTCGGATGGGCTCGCCACGGGCTTTGGAAAATTGGCGTCGGGGGGAGCAGGTGGACCATAACCAGCCCTAATTTAATGAAAGAGCGGGCCTATGTGGACCGGGCTTGACCCACCTTTTTTTTACCAATTTAAAAACAGTTTAAAATTTCAAAATCATAATATCATATCCCACATTTTGAAGTTTTTGCAAACTTTATATTTTTGAAAAACACTTATAAGCTTAATATTTGCCCTCTTTAAGTTTTAATATTATTTCCAACGTCGACGCTGGAGATTTTTCTGAAACCCTTAAATCTTTAAAACACTTACGGACGTAATCTATTTTTCCAATTTTAACACTCAAGTCTTAATATTTTTTTCAAGAACTGAAAGCATTTGAAACACTTAATTTTTTTATAACACTTTTATAAATACGCTACTACAAGAAAACACCTCTTCACTAATGAAAATTTATAAAGGATAAGTTCCATTAGAAATAGATGATATCTGCGAAAGATTTATAATGAATCCCTAATGGATTTAAAAAATAATTAGCAAAATATGTATGGATAATGATACTTGTGGCAAACTTGTAATTAATTTCTATAACAACTTTTTAGTTTGCGATGAAAAATTTCACCATAAAAATTTGTTCTATAACGGATTTTAATTCTATTATGAAATTAATTAGTGATAAAGCATATACTAATGAATTTATGACAAAACAATTTATGATGAATTTCTTAAATTCACATTGAATTTTTCCATGGAAGTGTTTTCTTGTAGCGTACGGAACTTCTTTGTTACTTTTAGGTCTTAAGTCTTTTTTTTTATGGGAAGGTCTTAACTCATTTTTTTTTTTTTATGGGAAGGTCTTTAAGTCTTTAACATTTTAAAGTCCATCATTGTAATGAGAAACTTATTGGAAGTTACATCTCCATCACAGAATTCCAAAAGTATATTTACAACGCAGGTGGATGTGATGAAATCTTCCAAATCAAATTCCTTATTTCTCAAAATATTTGTATATCACTTACATATAGAGTTTGTTTGATTTGTATGATAGGATTGGGTGTGATTGATATAATGAAGGATTTATTTTTCTAGATTGCATATCAATTCAATCTCATAACATGTTTGCTTACAAGGATTTGAAATAAAGATATCTCAAATATTGTCAAATTTATTGTTAAGTCTCATTAGATTGTTTCTTGTGATAATAATAAGATACCGTAATTAATCTTCACTTTTTATTATAATTACTTTCTCATCCCTTTTACATTATTTGGAAAGATTAAATCAAAGAAGAAGAAACTGAAGTTGCGATTAGATAAAAAGCTATTTTCATTAAGTTGATTTGGTATTTTGTTTTGGTAAATTAATTTCTCCACAGCAAATTTGTCTTCTTAAAATTATCAATCAATTTTAAATTTCATTTTGTGCTTTAATCAGTTCTAATATTCGTTTAATTATTAGATAAAAATTTATTACCTAATTATTCTATTAAAATTTATTTCTAAAAATGCTAACTGAGTTAAATAATTAATTTTGTGCTAAAAAACATATTAATTGTTTGGATAAATGTCACCAATGGTCCCTCATATTTCTATTTTTTCTCACTTTAGTCCTTTATCTTTTATTTTTGACATTAGGGTTCTTAAACTAAAAATCTTGTATCATTTTAATCCTTTGATCAACTTTCTGGCCAATTATTACCAGAAAAGAATTCATGTCAATATTACCCATCATTTAAAATGGGCAGAATTATCATTTTCCAAACAAAAGATATTACAAATAATAATAGATATAAACGTTATTTATAGAGTTGATGTTCACGTGAGTATAAAGGATGCTGATGATTTTTAAGGTATCTTGTGTAGATAATTTCTCTTTTATTTATGCCTTACTTAAATAACATCTTTTTCCTTAGGTGATATTGACATAAGTCCTTTTTGCAGCAAAAGTGGCTGAAAAGTTGATCAAATAACCAAAGTGGTATAAATTTATTAGTTTAGGGACTCTAAAATCAAAAATGAAATATAAAAGACTAAAGTGAAAAAAAATGAAAACTTTAGGTAGCGACATTTGCCCCAAAATGAATTAATGCAATTGACGATGAATTAGTACAAGTGCCTATAAATAGACATATTGATAGTGTGGCCACCAAGCGTTGAATGCAGTGACACTGTTTTCACCATTTCATAAGAGATGTGCCTAGTTCGAGTCATACGGATAGTGTGTGGGTATTTGTCTCCGTATGATAGTTCTTTACCTACCGAATGGTAATTTAGATTATTTGAATTGTTATTTAGTTCATATATTTGATCTTTAAAATGTATTCATATTGTGAATTGATGTATGATTAAATATAATCGTTTCTCTCTTAAACAAGAAAAAAAAGGACAAATTGATAGTACGGAAGATCAAACTATTCATAAAAATTATGTGGAATTGTTAAGAACAAATTACATTTGTCCGTATGGACATTTAACTTGTTGAAAATTTGAGTTATATTCTAATAATATATCTCTACGATCAAATATCAAGGAATTAAATATATGTTCGGTTATTTATTTTTTATTTTTTTATGTTGCCAAGGTATGTAATAAGTTATATAGAATTTTGTTTCTATGTAATTGATTGGTCGAATTTATGTAAATCCTACAAATAGTGATGGTGCAAGATATCGTATGAGAATCCCATTTTCTATCTTAGTCCATCATATATATAGCCAGATAAAAAGTAATTATTTGTTCTTTTTCATATTATGAAAACATATTAACAAGGATACAACTCATGATTAACATTGAGGCAAAGATGCATCTTTTTAAAAACAAATATATTATATAAGAAAATACTATGACATCAGATCTTATTTATTAATTTAAAATTAATAGTATAAAAGTAAACAATCTTACACCGTTTTCAACTTTTATTTAAGAGTGTACTTATTAGACAAAAAATGGAATCTTACATATGGAATTAGAAGTGTGATATGCAGTGGAGGTGTACCTGTCTCCTAGGTACACTGATTATTGAAGCACATGCCTAAGATTCTCTAATGTTGATTAGTGTGAAGAAAGTTTTAATATTGCAATGGTTTATGCCAGAGCAATTCCCTTAATGCCAGAGCAACTTTTGCTTGTATTGACATGAATATCCTTTTTCTCAGAAAAAGAAAAATGGAAAAATGAAAAGACACCTGGTTCTTTTCCTGTGTCTGCACCATCAAGTCTATCAATTTATATATTGCTCTACCCATCAAAGAAAAATAAAAATAAAAAAAAAGAAAGGAAAAAAAGAAAAAGAGAAAAATTTATATGTTGCTTTGATGATGCTTAGATGAGTTTCTAGGCATACTTATTAAAAAAAAAAAAAAAGTGTTTCCAGACATTAAATTTTCAATCATATTGAAATATTATCTTAACTTTTTTGTGGGAGTTCTGTCCCTAAAAATGCGTTAGGAAAATGTTTCGACTCACATGGTGGACTTTCATTCTTAAGGCATCAGTGCATTGAATTGTGAAATACAATGATATCTATTTTATAATTTATTTATTTATTATATGCGATAACATTTGGCATTATCATCATGAATTAAAATCACCACAGATAGATCCACATACATACGCTTCACATGATACGGCATTGCAAAACTAGGGATGTAGTAATTAAACATAAGCCTTATCTTGGTGAAATTCCACCATTTCATATCATATTTACAAGTAGAAAAGTTCATAAAATAACTAAAAAAAAAGCTTTCACAAAGCAATATTTCAATGAATTAACTGTTATAGCGTAAACCCAACAATTTATACAAGGGGCATATCAGTCAAATTACGACATGTAACACGAGATATTCACAACTAGGAAAACTCATAAATGAACCAAAAAGAAAGCAACATGTATTTATAATATACATTTCTGCTAAAAAGGAATAACAGGAATGTTTATGCTTTTGCTTTGTGAGATCCCTTGGTGCAATATGTCAATAAATTAATTGTAATAAGATTGATCGAATAACCAGGATTGGTTCAATATGCGCATACAGCAACCTATACTCCTGAAAGTAGCTATATAAATATTCTAATTAATGACAATTAACATTGAATCCCATTTCAATTGCAATATTTTTCTATAAGATCATTTCAAAATAAATTTTCTCAATGTACATTTCCGGCCCGTTCCTAGTCATAGTCCCAATTTTTACTTCAAAAATATAAATTTCTACAAGCATATCGTCAAATTATTGTTCAAACCGCACCAAAGATATCATGAAGTTTTCTTTTTTTTTTTTTTTTTTTTTAAGTCACCTTTATGCACTACACAACACTCAAAATACTTAAATATGAATATCTCACTTGTAATTCAAAGGATAATTGCAACGTTAGGTACGAGGTTGGCTTTACTTTAAGCTTTAATCAACATGTATGGTGTAACGCCCCGGGATTTCGGAATAACAAACGAACATACAAGCACTAAATCCCG
>JACFYI010003736.1:307517-359463 GCA_014898755.1 Handroanthus guayacan
CTGCTAACCCCGAAAAAGAATGGACTAAAATCGAAAAAGAATATAATTGATGGATTAAATTTGCAATTTTTCCTTTTCATCTATTATATCTAAAATATCCCTTAATATTAATTAACCTTAATAACTACTCACAACGTAATAAAATTTCATTAATTTACTAATATTTTTTGTTTATGTTAAATTATTTGTATAATTGTATTAAATATATTGATCATATTCTAATCAATAACATTAGAAAAATCAAGTACGCACTCTATTTTAACATATATAGTATATATATTAATTATTTTATACATATGCATCGAGTGTACAATAGAATCTAGTTAGTATAAATAAAGTCCAAGCATTCAATCGCATTTAACATTTTAAAAATAATGTGTTTTGCCTACATTCATACACTATTTTTTAATAACAGGGCATTTTATTCAAAGAACAGAGTTTCAAACAATATCTAAAGCACAATCAGGGAGCATAATCCTAAACTTAGTTTTAAAGTCACACCTTTTTGCTAGGATGTGTACAAGTGTATTACCCATCCTTCTAGTAAAGCAAAAGAAAATATCAGTGTTATTCTCCACAAACTTTGCAATATTCATTGATTAAGCCGAATGGTGAGAGATTATCTTTAGTTTGGATTAAAGTCTTAATCACAAGATAGATAATTTCCTTCACAACACATCGAATTTCAACCTCTCTCAATAGTGTTCAGGATAGCAAAAAGGTTCGCCTTTGCTGGTAGAAGATTCCCTCTTTCTTTTTGTGCATCCCACCACAAACACTGTCCTTAGGCATCGTTTGCAACCAGAGAAACATTGGAAGAGCCTTCATATTTAGCTCCTTTGAAGTTTATTTAGTGGTTCCTTGGGTTTGATGGCTTTTAGCAAGTCTTCTTCTCCTTAATATGATTTCCAAATTTGGGCTTTGCTACCTAATATTTTTTTTTTGTGTCCTTACTACCGATTGATCAATTTAGTGCTAATGATGTTCGATTGTAAGAGCACTCTTTTGTTTTTGTCTATCCAAATGAGTTGAGCTAAAATTCCACACACTACAAACTCAAGGCTGCCAAGCTTTTTGGTCAAAACTTTTAAAAGATGAAAGTTTGAACACAGAAAAAGTGTCTTTACATCAAGGAAAAAACCTCCTACTATCAGAGATGAGAGATCCTAGGGCATACAAAAATAGCATGAAGTGCATCCTCCTATTCCAAATTGCAATTGGAGCATATCACCAAAATTGAGATCCTTCTAGCTACTAAATTCATATTCCTCGAAAGTACATTTTGTTTGAATGACCAAAGAAACATCTTCATGGTATTAGGGCTCTAAACGTTCCAAATAAAACTCCAGTTTTCATCCAAATTGATGCTAGCGCCCACATCATCTTTATGAACTTGTTGTTGCTCAATTTGTTAAAAAAAGTGGTAGCCACTTCTTAATGTGAATTGGCGATTTTTTGCAAATTTTCACATCAACGCATGTTGCTAGTGTGTCAAAGAAAGAGGGGATTCAAAGGATTCTATCAATGTTAACAGGTCAAAAAATCATGTTTTGTTTCTCCAAATCTCAACTCCTCGTTTCTAGGGTGATTAGGTTGACCACTTTCATGTTTATTGTTCCTTTATTTAGAAACATAATCGGCAAAAAGTTGCTATTAGTTGGGAGCCATGGATTTGTCCAAATTGAGACTAAATTTCCATAACTGATCATTAATTGAAAGCCCGCTTTTAGATAGTGTCGAATTACAAAAATACTTTGCCAAGTTGTCAAATTACGAGTGCCAATTTTTGCTTGAGAAAAAGATGAGTTTGTGTAGTACCAAAAGTTAAAGACCCGACTTAACAATAAGTCCTTAGTGTTCATCAATTGCTACCCTCTATTTAGCTAGAAGAGTAAGACTGAATGCTTAAATCTCTCTAAATCTCGTACGCCTTACTCATTTTGATTCATACATATTATCCTATTTCATTGAGTGAATACCTCTAGAACCTATCCCACTCCAGCTGAATTTGCTAATCATCGAGGTAAGCTATTTACGCAAAGATTTTGGAAGAATAAAGATAGTCATTATATAATATAGTATAGCTTGGATAATTGATTCAATAAGCCTTTTTCCTACTGGCTATGGATAGTTGCTTTTCACTCTATCCATTGATCCGTGTCCACACTTTCTCCCTAATACACCCAAAAATCTCTATTTTGGCTTTTTCCATCTTCACCGGAAGGAATTTTTCATGTTTATCAATAAGCTAGAACCGAAGGGTACTAGTAATGGTCTCTTTGATATGGAGGTCTAGTGTTTTTGCTCATCACAATTGATGATTTGGCCGAATTAACTTGTTGTCCTGAGGCATGCTCATAATTCCCTAGAATTTGCCCAATAGAAAAGGCCACTTCTATTGTCTTTTTACAGAATAGAATTGTGTCTCTGCAAAAAAATAAATGGGAAATATCAAGTGCCCATTGTGTTATCACAATCCCTGAAAAGGAATCACACTCTTCGCACTGTTTGTAACAGAGATAAGAGCCTCTACACAAATTAAGAGCATATAGGGTGAAATATGGCCCCCTGACGGAATCCCCAACTTGGTCAAAGAAAACTAACACAGTTTCCATTTAATAGGAAAAAATAAGACATTATAGTGATACACGGCATAATGAGATCAATGAAGCAAGTAGTGAATCCAAACTTAAGAAGCATACCTCGGAGAAAAAGTATAGGCTTTAATGTTAAGGTTCAGGGCCATATAGTCCTCGACGCCCAAGTTTTTGCATATGGTGGTTCAGTTCAAATATAAGGAGCAAATTATCCATGATAAGATGCTAAGGAATAAAAGCAAACTGAGATGGGGAAATGAGATAATTAAGAATTGGTTTTAACCTATTACAAATAGCTTTAGGAGTCGTTTTATAATTGACATTGCTTAGATTAATAGGATGGAAACAAGTCATGTTTTGCGGGTTACATGTAAAGTTAAGCTCATTAGACACGACATTATGGTTAAGAAGAACAACCACCTCCAAAACATCATTAATGATGTTGCTCAATTAAAACAATAAGAATCCCATTTTGGAAATTTCATATTGCTCAATTAAGTGTGTATAGAAGTGAAACAAATTAAAAGAAGGGTCAATATTATTTTCTCAACATTCTTGATAATGTTTTGTTTGTTTATATTTTTTTAAAGAAATTGTATTTGGATACCCTCTTATTTGTCCTTTCTTAGTTGTTGTGGAAAATGTATATTTTGATGGGAAAATATATATTTGGAAATTCAAAACGTTCATTGTGCCGTTATGTTAATTTGGTTATTTACTTATATACATACAATATAATTATATGTTTCTATTTAGTTATAGAGTACACAGAGGCTAAAGGTTGAGGGACCGGGGGACGAGATGGCAGGGGTGGCATACAGACTAGTAGCTCCCTTGCTATTGTGTCCCCATCCGTCATCGCTGTAAGGTCTCCCTCACCATCTGCCGCACATTTTCCAACTTCTCCAACCCTTTTTATGCCTATACTGAAGCTTCCTCTCTTTACAACACATCAGTCATCGTCGAACCCCTCTTTTCACCATCCAAACTAGTGGGGGGATTCGTCACATGCCACATAGCCTTACCAATCTGGTGAGGGTATGTCACCCGCGATGCCCAGGTCCCCCCGAGGTAAGAATTCGACTAGATACTGAGGATTAGGGGCTCAGATATGGTAGGTAATGTTTTTGTATATGTGTACATATTATAGTAACATTTTAACTTATAATATATGCCATAATTATTAAAATACAGTACAAACCATCCAAGCTCCAGATTAGTGCCTTGACTATGGTGATCAGAAGGAAGTTGGATTAGCTATACATAAACTGGTAGCAAGTCCTCGAATAGATTAGAGAGTTGTGATGGAGGGAGTAGAAGATAAGTAATAATGTTTACGAATTTCAAATTAATTTTTTCAATATTGTTCTATACTTTATATATGTGTACTAACACTTATGTTGTGGGAGCCACAACATGAGTTCCACATGAAGGAGACTTTCAATGCAAAGGCAACTCTTCGCATACAAGACCTCTATTTGAAGGCTCGCAAGAAGGGTAAGAGGCCCGTATAGATGTCCAAGCACATGGCAATATTTGTGCAAGTATCAACAGACTGCCCAATTTATCCAAGTAATCCAATAAAAATCAGGCTTTTGAGAGTGGCAATTTCTTGCATACTGGGAGGTACATATCCCTCGGTATACACGTTTCTCGTATGATAAGTATTTTAATAACTCTTTTATGCATACGAATCACTAACTACGATAATGTGTTAATCAATTTTTTAATGTAGGACATTGAGTTGGGTAGGCTGCCTACCTATCTCAAGATTTTTACTCATACTCATTAGTAGAGGTCAGATGGTAGTTGAGTTGACGAGCGAGCTTGGAGGACCATCGTAATTTTCACTTTCGAATTTACTCATTTATTTGGAATTAATGGTATATGTTTTAATATCCTAAATTTGTTTATTTTTGTAGGAGACCTTCCACCAGGAGCTATAGCTTGGCCAATCCCAGTCACATGCTGGCTTTGAGAACACGATGACTAGTCCCTACACCTAGTAGATTGAGATAGGGATTTGGTCTCAAGTTGTTGGGGGTCAGAACAAGAAAGATTAGCTGAACGGCATGTCCTATCATGGGTGCTCCATGGCCGATAGTGTGCCTCCAGAGGGGACTTTTTCAGCCTCTCGAGGGGACTTTTTCAGCTCCATCCGTCTCGATTTCTCATGTCAAGGAGGAGTTTCAGGACTTGCGCTAGAGGATGGAGCAAAGAATGGAGCAAATGGAGAGATCCCAACTATCGTTGATAGAAAAGCTAGATCAGATTATAGCACAAACAGGGCAGTGCTAATATGGCCAACCATTGCCAAATCCACAACCGGCGCCTGCACATTCACATCCACCACCTGTCCTGCACTTTCCCCTACACGATGTTGCATCCGATGACTAGTTCAAAGATGAGGACTACGGGGAGGGGGTGAAGGTTATGAGGATAATGACTACTATGTAAATGATTTTCCATCGGCCTCATAGTTGATTTGTTTTGTTGGATTTTAAAACAAACTTTTTGTAAGTATAAGTTAACATTAGATATTGTTATGAATATTTAGATGATAATCTTATAAATTTTGTTAATTTCAGCTTCTCATTTGAGATTTTTTCTATTATTAACATGTTTTAAACAAGTTAAAATAATAAATTAATATTTATTTTTTTTTGTAATCACAATTTTTAAAGACGGATTTGCAATGGAAAAACCGTTGCTAAACTAAAATATTAAAAAAAATAGAGATGATTTTGCGGCAATAGTTCCATCGCTAATATTCAAAAAATTAAAATAGAAAATAAGTTTTCAACGGATTAGCGACGGTATACTATTGGAAAATTTGATACACTTAGCGACGAATTTACCCTATCTAATCCGTCAATTAAGCATAAGTTTTCAATTAACCAAAAGATGACCATTTTCCGTTGCAAAGCTATCGCTAAACTCTTTGATGGAATGCAAGTAATTTGCTACCTCGATTTTTCTAATGAAAATTTTTCCACCAAAAAACCGTCACTAATCATTATTTAGCAACGGTTTTGCGAAAATTTGTTCCGTCGCAAGAGCCGCTTTTTCTTATAGTGGTTCCCAACAATATGCTAGCACCTTTGCAAGAAAAGGGCCAGCATACCATTAGGTCCTATTGATTTGGAGGGCTGTATTTGTTTTAAGATTAGTATTACCTCATCAAGCATAAAAGGTTAGACAAGTTTAGAATTCATTTCCTCCATGGTTCGAGCTAGCACCAGCGTCAAAACCCATACCACTGCCAAAATCGTATCCATATCCTCCATCGATGGCATCGTAGTAATAAAGAGGTTCGAAAACTAGGATGTAACAATTTGTGCAACCTCCTAGAATGTCTCGCACTAATGGGCATTTTTATCAAATAACCCATGAATACGATTCATTCTTTGTCTAATGGTAGCACGTGTATGGAAAAAAGAAGTAGTCTTATCTGACCTTGAAGACACTCTACTAGATTATGTTGTCTCCAAAAATTTTCTCATCTTTGTTTGCCTTTTCCAATTCCCTTCTTGTCTAAATTAATTCCCTCCCGGTATCATATGTGATTCAAGCTAAAAGCAAAGCATCCAATTTATTCTTTAGTTCCTCAATTCTTTTTATGGAATGATCCAAAATTGGCTTTGCCCCACTTCTTGAAACCCCATTGACAATACTTGATTGTCTCTTTAAAATCAAAATGGTTAACATCATCATTTTTATTTTTCCAACACTCCTCTTGACAACATGTTCAAAATCTTGAGAACCCATCCATATTGCCTCAAGTCAAAAAGGCTGCTTCCTTTTATCACACCCATACTTCGACTGCTCTCTAATGGATAATAGAATGGAAAGATGGTGGAAAGTACTAAACAAGAGATGTTGCACTTCTAAAAAAGGATACATATCCACCCAAGTATTTGAAGAGCAAACTCTATCAAGTCATTCTTTCACATTATCCAGCTCCAGTCGATTGTTAGACCAAGGGAAAGTCTATTAAGATTGCTCAAACTTAAGTCGTCATATCATAGTATAGCCCATGTCTGCATTGTCCTACAGATCCTTTGAAAGTTGTAGCATGAGATGGTAAATGAGCTCTCATCTGAGAGAATGGCTCTTATACGAGAGAAGAAATGGCTTTCATAGGACAGAAGGAGTCCCTACAGCTCATAAATTTATTTAAATAGCAATATTAGTACACTGTTTAATTATTAAAAATTTATTATTATGTTTTTTTTTTTATTAATTTATGTTTTTCTAGACAACGATAAAATTAAAATAAAATATCGAGGGCTCTTTGGTAGGGTTATAAGGTCATATGAGATTATTTTGTAATTGGTATTGCATTATCAGCAGTACTCTGATCTACTACAAGGGTCTATCCCATACTATTTTCTTTTAAAGTATAAACTAATCACTATGATACATTCGATGTGTGTGTTTAAATTTTCTATTAGATAAAATTCAAAATATATATTTATATTCAATAGTATTAATTTTCCTTAACTTTTAAGTATTTTTACTTGAATTTATTATATATAATAACACGAATGAAAAACAAATAAGGAGATAATAAATTTGGAAAGTAAAAAAAAATTATAATTGGAGAAAACAATAAAAGAGAAAAATAAATAAAAAAAAAGTAGAAAAACAATAAAAGATAAAAACAAATGAAAAAACTAAGTAAAGAAAAAACTACTTCACATTATCTTTGAAAACTACCTTATAGTTATTTTTTACAACAAGATTAATTTTGTCGACTCATTTAAAATATACCAAAATAGCTACCAATGATCTCATGCTTTGTATATAATATAGACATGCTATTTTAATATTATCCACACCCTGTTGCATAATTATTAAATTTAAAATTAATTAATACGTTCTTTCAATTTAATAAAACCATCAATTAATATGCATGGTCAAACTATTATTACCTACCAAAGAGTCTCTAAATACATTTGAAATATCTATACTTGTAATCTGGCATAATGTGAAGCGTAAATGTGATATATATTTGTATTGATGGAATTGGCATGTGCAACTCGAAAATCCCGCACATAATCTTTTACATGACAAAAAGTAGATTTATTAAATTTACCATTCAACATTATTTATTAAATCTTACCTATGAAGCGGCTTTAATTGATTAGTAATTTGGATGCGTTCATAGAGGAACTAATTTGCAATAACCATAAATTAGTGAAATGCAAATTGTTAAAAAATATTAATATTGAAACAATTAATGGAACTACTATTATCGCTCTTACTTTACTCATCCCGAGTAACTAAAAAATTTGTGTCATTGTAAGAATGACCGACACTACTAGCCCTCTCAAATAATAGTAAATTGTATTTTTACCCTATTGTAGAAAATGAAATGGATAAAAAATCGGCTATAGGAATAATAAAATATACCAAAACTCATTGTATTTGTAAAATTGAAGCTCACTATCTCTCCATGATAAGGGTTAAAATGCATTTTTTTTTTTGAAAAAAAAAGAAGACAAAATTTAGTAGGGTGCTATCTTGTTTATAGGGGATTTATTGCATCGGGGATCTTCTGTTTTAATTAATGTGTCATCTTTTATTTTATTACATGGATGTCTGTTACGTATATGACATTTACAACTTCTTTTTCTGTAAAGAAATAATTAATACACTTAGCATGTGCTTAATATAATAAAATATGAGATGAAATACCATTTTAAAATTGAGAATTCCAATCAATCATTTAGTCCATTTCAATTTTCACAAGAGTTAAAATGCAATTTACCCTTCAAAATAACTTAAAGTTTTGATGATTAAGTATCCTCGATGCAAGATTTTGAAATTGTCTTCCCCTTCTCAAGGATCAATCTTCCTCCTTTATTGACTTGCGACTATGGTAGCATATTCCCCTGATTGAAAAATCTTGTCATTATGGAAAGAAAACCATAGTCCCTAATATTCGTCCTAAATCACATCATGATTAATTGTCTTGACCATAAAATTCTTAGTAAATCTCCATGGATTCTTCTAAATCAGCTAATTTCTTTTTCACCTTTATGGCACCAATGGATCTTTGACAATTACATGAGTGGTGATTATTCAACATATTCTTTAAAAGCAGTTGTAATTATTGTGAGCTTTATTATTTCAAACCTTTATTTCTATTATTTTTTCTCGAAGGGTATTTGATGTAGAGACTTATTAGAATGGTATTGTTGAAACTTATTGGTGAAATCCTGATCTGGAGGTAGAGTCCAGAACTTGTTGTGCTAAGCGGCAGTTTGCTTGTTATGCAGACAAGCTATGGGGGCTTGTTTACTTAAATAGTTAAGGGGTGATATGCTGAGTTATACAAATATATACTATTATTTACTTCAAATGATTGAAACTATGGGCTTTACCATTAACTCATATTAAAGTGGGTTAATGAGTTGTTTGTTTAACCATTTTTCTTTTTTGGTTTGACAAACCAAATTTGTAATCATTGCTATGTATTTTCAAGTTTGCCTCCACAAACAAAAGATGCATTTTCCTTTATTAAGTTAATTTGGAAGGAATTGTGGGTATTTCCAATTTTATACAATTTAATTCCATACAATTTAAAGTAAACACACAATCAAACTAAGGTAACATAGACTAACATTAACATCCAAAGTAAACAACAAATTAAATCCATTTTACTCATTTAAACCATTATTTAAATCATTAATAACCTAAACCCACGTTATACCCAAAAGCCAAAGTAAACGTCCCCTAAAAGTATTGCTAATAGAAGTTTTCTTAGACTTTTAAAATCACTCTTGGGGTTTAGTTGCTTTTTTTGCCATCCTGGGCATTTCCTTTCCCCTACTTTCCCGACTATCAAATTAGTACTGTACAGATGTTAACTTTTATTATTAATTTGATAGGTTTAAATCTTAAGCAAAGACTTTGGTAGTGGACATGGGCTTGTTGAACCATTACAAATCCTTGTATTCTTTTTCTCGCTTTATTTTTTAGTCATGAACTAATTACAATGTTGGAAGTTGCATTGAATTTTACTGTATCTTGTGAGCAGTGGCACTCAAACCATTTTTGCAATTATTTACTGTTTTAACATGCAAAGTTATGTAAGTACTTACTCCGTTGTTTAATATTCTGAAAAGCCTAATTCATCCTTCTTATTGGGTAAATCTACATTCTCATACACAATCAGGGTAAAATCTTTTTTGAGCATTTACACAACTTTTTTTTAAATAATAAACACTAAAAGTTTTGTGACAATAAATCTTTGTTTTGGTTAATCGTGAATATGTTTTTTCCACCTTTGAACTCTACATAAATATGTTGTTCACAATATCTATGTGCTAGTTGAAAGTATGCACAAAAATAAAAATATGCTTCACCATGAAAGTAAACGTTTTGTGAAGTTAATACTTTTTAATGAACTTACCAAGATCTTAGAGGACTCATTGTGCCTAAGAAATTCATAATCACAAAACTTAAGATAGATTTTAAGTAATGTTTCCGTAAAGAAATGTCTTCACTCATAGTTTACATTACAAGAGAGCAACTTACAATTATATGTTTTTTAATACTTTGGACCAAGTCCTATCTTCTTAAAGAAAAACAAGTTCTTATAATTATCAAAGAAAAAAAAAAGAAAAAGAAAAATAATAATAGTAAAAATAAAATAAAATAAAATAAAATAATAGTAACTTATTTTGTCCCATATGTATTGACTCCATTAACATGACCTAGTAACATGAACTATCTTGTACTTAAGAGTTAAAGTTTGCCATATTTCTCAAAATCAAAGCTAATACCATAAAATATTATACACTACATTGCTGCTTTATTGCATCATAGTCGCGCATTGTAATTATATAATAGCTTTCATCTTTTTCTACCAAAAGAACCTATGCAAATTAAGCATTAGATAGTCGTTAATTATCTATGGCAGTGTTCATAAAACTATTCACTTAATTTATTGCAGACGTCTTTAACTAAAAAGTACCGAGAAAATTTCCTGAATATGGAGTCTCTCTCTGCCGTCAACTTGCTACTGATATCACTTGCGAGAGTTGACTAGAAACTTAATTTTACTAAACAAGTTAGAAAATCCTTTCTATTTTATTATATAATCAACGCTCTATTTATAATCAATCAAATTGAAACATTTACTAAAAAAATGCTTTAAGAGATACGTGTCGCCTATATTATTTGGACATCATAAAATATAAGATTTTACCATATACGAAAGAGCTAATTCAATTTTTTCTATATCACAATGTATGATATTGCAAGTTATCACGTGGGTATCAAAATAAATTAGATCAAACCAAAACAAGTTTTGACTGTAAGTGAAAAATAATAAAGGGATCATGCTTGTTGCAAGTACGGACAGCTCTTCGTAGCTGTAAAAAGTAAAACGCTGTTCTCGCCACTTTCACCGGCGGTAAAAGTATTATTAACAGAGCCCAGCAAGCCGGGCCGATAAAAACCAGAACAGAACCCTTCCCTGGTAAACCTCTAACCATAGTTAAGCTAACTCTTCTCAAGCCGCGCCACTATAACAACCACCCACGCTCCCAACCCCCCAAGTCCAGTCTGTACAACTCCATTTTTCTTCCTTTCTCTGTCAATGGAGGAGACCCGGACCCGGACCCAGAAGGCCCAGACACGGACCAGCTATCCCAGTCATCCGCCAGCTCAAATTTAGCTCTTCTATGTTGACTACCCCTCACCATTTCTTGTGATTTTAGGATTTCTACTTTCTAAGTCTCCATTTCGGTTCAGATCTCTTGGTGACAATGGAGGATGATAAAGCCGCGTTGTCGCGGAAATTGATCGATATAGTGGGTGAAATCTCGGCGATTTCTGAGTACAGAAGCACGGTGAAGAAGCAGTATACGAATCTAGCTCGGCGGCTGAAGCTGTTGACCCCAATGTTCGAAGAAATCCGGGATAGCAAAGACCCTCTCCCTGACGACTCCATCAAAGCGTTAGCTTCGCTGGCTAGCGCGCTTGAATCGGCTAAGGAGTTGCTCCGCTTTGGCAGTGAAGGCAGCAAGATTTATCTGGTCGGTATGAATGGCTTCATTTTGTTTAGTATTAGCTTTCGGCAATTAACTTTCGCTTTGGTCTTTAATTTGGTAGATGATTGGTTATCTTTGATATTTTTTGTTTGTTTGATCTGTTTGTTTTTTTGTGTTTGAGTGTGTTAATGTGGTTGATTGTCACAAGTGGTTTATCTGAAAAGTTCATTTCTTTTGACCTTTCTAGCAATTTCATTCAAGGATTGTTTGGTAGCAGTAACTCTTTGAGACTTGACCGGATATTCCCAGTTTAGATTTCCATCTGCAAGTTTGAATAGATGAGGGAAGCAGTTGATGTGTGATGATTTGTTACTGGATCACGCGGCACTAGTTGGAGAAAAATGAGGGAAATAAACTGATAAGGTGAAATTTGTCTTGGAGACAATGTGAGAATCTTTTCATTGGTGCAATCTTTGTTGCTTTTAGAAGATTTTGAAGCTGTTGTTGCTGCCACAAGTTTTGGGATCTGCTAGGGTGCTTTCGGCGGAAGTAAATTAAGCCTCTCACATCGAATGCCCCTAAGTTTGCTAGCATCATTTTATCACTAGCTAAGTTTGCTAGTTAATTATGGACGTATACTTCTGATCACGCCCTTTTTGTTTTATGTCATCATCTTAGATCCTGTAGCCCAACGTGACAATGCTGTGAAAGAAGGAGCATGTTACCATTTATGGAAATATCTGTTTCTTTATGATGATTCTGATGACGCTGTAGTCATCTAAACCTGTTCCAAGTGCTCTCTTCATTGCAGAAAAGTAATGAGAGGATACAAATCCTTTCTCAAATACAGGTTCTCAAAGCTGCTGCTTTGAAGAAGCTTTCGTGGCATTAGGTGGATACGGTAATTGAAACCCAATGGCAAAATGTTGAACCAGAAGGTGGTGTCTTTACCTATGATAGGACTCAAAAGAAAGCATTATTCAATTATGGTTATTGTTGTTAATTAAATTCTTTTTATTGTGGCCTTGTACTGTGTTAGCTAGCACAATTCTGTTTTCGGCACCTATGCATAATGGCATATTATGGGCGCTATAATAATCAATTCTAAAAGTTGTAGAAGATCTGTAACTGTTTGAAAATATGATTTGAGGTGCAACATCAAGAAAGGTGGGGAGCTGGTATGGTTCTTGCAAGGATAGAATGTGGCCACATGTCTATAATATGAAGACATAGGTCCGTAAGCACTTGTAGTTGATTGTTGCCGTGAGCACTTGTACTTGATTGTTGCACGCATAGAAAGTCTGGATCCATCTTGCTTGCTAAATATTGACATAAGAAGGAAGAAGGAAGAGCGTATCCATTGTGAAACAAAATATTAATGATGACATTTTCAATTTTTTCAATTGGTAAAAAGGTATTTGATGACTTTAGCTGCTGTTATTGGATGTCTTAGAAAGGAAATAATTAAAGAAGTTCCAAAGTAAAATCATGGGATTCACATGATTTCCTGTCTGATGTCATTATATATCTGCATAAGATTTCCTGTATGACGTCATTATAAAAATCTGTATACGTATATATATGTGTGTATGTGTACGTATAATTAAATATCTCCTAGATCTAATTGGAGCTATCAAATCCGTGTATTACTCCGTAAGATCCATTGTGCTATACATGTTGAAGAATGACGAATTTTATACTTTATTCATATATTATACAAATTAAGAATATCCATATATCCAATAGGAATCACATAGCATGTTTAAGAATGTCAGATTCATGCTTGCCTTTTACACATCATCTTCCATCATATATATATGTGTGAACTGTGTGCTTTTTATCTTTGCCCTCGAAATGAAGCGGGCTAGCCCTTAGGAATATGAGGTTTTTGTATGAGCTTGTGACACTTCTTATGCAATAATTTCTTCATATTAGACATGTTTGCCAGTGACATCTCAATCCAATTATGTATGTTCTAAATAGCATTTCTACTTACCACCCCGATCTTGTATAATCATATCATATTCCCTTTCTGGGAAAAATGACGCTTAAGAAACCATAGCAGATCACCATTTTGATTTTGAATCCTGTGCCTCTACTCAGACATTTTCAAGGTGTTAGTGGTCAAAAAGGTTAGTTTTTGTTAAAACTGGATGAGAATTTGGCAAATTGCTGGCTGGAAAACAGTGATTTTGTATCTGAACCCTTTCTATGTTTTTCAGATTTTATTTGTCTTGTCCTTTTCGAATCTCCATCATCCTTTTTCCTTCTGCTACGATCCTCTTCTACACCTGTCTGTATGCTCCCCCTTTGGTTGATATCTCAACAAAATGCTAACTAAAGCAAGGAACTCAATTTTCAGTGGTCTTACCTTTTGTGGGAATATAAATATTGAATTAGAGAAGGCATACTCATAAAAAATCTAAAAAACAAGTCAAAATGAGAGAAGGTGCTGGAACTGTGGTTTCAGCCACTTATGAGAAGAAGAGGATTATGAGGGGTTTTGAAATCAATTAAAAACCTATAGAATGAATTGCTTAGGAAAAACTAAGATGAAATGGGGGAAAAACTAAGATGCAATGGGAGAAAAAGACTCTTTGTGAGGGGGGAATAAGAAGGAAATCTTTGTGAGGGGGACCGACCTTAGGAGAAAAAAGGGAATCTGCAGGGAATGGTGAGGGCATGGCAAGCGTCGTGGGGTGGTGATGGCTTGAGATAACATTTTGGTTTGTATTGAAGTGTAAATTTCGTTGCTTATGGAAAATAACTTGGAAAAGGTAAAGCTTAAAAGTTTGGCTTACCTATTTCCACCAATATTTTCTACTATTTGCAAAAATTAACATATCTAAGAAAGTGTTATATGTAGGCATTGCGTAATGATAATGGTACGGGGTATAGCTTATGTAGAAAACAATGGGCTTCCTTAAAATGTGAGCTTAGGTATTGTCACATTTTCCTGAACTACCACGGAAAATTCCTCGTGATTTGTGAGTAGACATCTATTGATAGCAATATGTTGGTGATTTGGGATCATAAGAGGATCTTTTTCGGTTTTCTGTTTAGGGGCGTCTCTGTTAGTAAATGCTGTGAATGGTTGCTAGATTCATCTTCATTAATATGCAACTGAACTGATGGATACTTGATTCGTTTGGATGGCAAGGCTTGACGTCTTTTAGCTATCATAATTTGAAGTATTTGATTCTCCCATTTATCCATGACTTTTTTTTTTTCTTGGTCGGTTGCTAAGGTTGATATGGAGTTTACTCATAAAGCTTGCCTAGGCTCAAATTTTCTTTCCATATGCCTCTATAAAGCCATGCCTTGTCAATCAGTTCTTCTGTAATTAATATTTTTCAGCACATTTTTAATTTGGTTGCTATATGTTATACATACCAAATTTTTGTTATTGTTTCTCTCATTTGAGACCATAAAAATCTCAAGGGTTCTTTCTGCACGCAGGTCTTAGAGAGAGATCAAATCATGACTAGATTCCAAGAAGTGACGGCTGAATTGGAGCAAGCTCTCAGTGGCATTTCTTTTGAGAATCTTGACATTTCAGATGAGGTGAAGGAACAGGTAAGAATTTATATTCATTTGGTCTAAATTCCATATAGTTATGATTATTACTCAAGAAAAGTACTTTATACTGCAACTATTTTATTCTGTCTTTTCGATTTGCAGTACTTTAGACAAGATGATTAATTGCTGCACTCGAGTTGTCTAAATATGTTAAATTCACAGGTGTTACTATAAACTTTTGAAAATGTCAAAATTGCTTGGTGAATCGTTAAACAATTTCTTTTCCAGGTTGAGCTTGTCCTTGCTCAATTCAGAAGAGCAAAGGGAAGAGTTGACGCTCCAGATGTTGAGCTGTATGAGGATCTTTTGTGTCTTTACAACAAGAATAATGATGCTGCGGACGATCCAGATGTATTAAGGAGATTGGTTGACAAATTACAGCTTGGTGGCATAGCTGACTTGACTCAAGAATCACTAGCTTTGCATGAGATGGTTGCTGCAACTGGTGGGGACCCAGAGGAGAGCATAGAAAAGATGTCGATGCTGTTGAAGAAAGTTAAGGATTTTGTGCAGACAGTAAATCCAAACATTGATTCCACTGCAGCCGAAAAATCCACACCTACAAGTAGTGGTGGAAAAGCATTGACTGAGGGAAATCAGAAGAACCTTGTTATCCCAGATGATTTCCGCTGTCCTATCTCCTTAGAGCTGATGAGGGATCCTGTCATTGTCTCAACAGGACAGGTATTGCTGTCTTATATTTTTTGCTTTCCCGAACTCAGTTGTGCCCTTGGTAATTTCTTTTTTTATTTGATGATCTTCATCTGTTTTTAGTCTTTGGGTGATCCCTTAATTGCGACATCATTTCTTCTCTCCCTTTTAACTACTTTCGTAGGACTAATGCGCTGCAGGCACTTCAGTGACTTGCAACCAAGAGATTGTCATTTTCCATGAATAGATAAATTTCAATATAATGGAACCATATAATGTGCTCCAACTTGTTTTGTTATGTTTGCTTCTTTTGCATAACCACTGGAAGACAGCTATACGAGTCTAGCTATAACTGCCATTCAGATTCTTCATGAATCCTTGACACCATGATGATATCTGCTGATATTTTTTTGATTGCATTACTAGATATTTAAAAAAACTGTATTCCTGTCTTGTAGACATATGAAAGGTCATGCATTGAGAAATGGCTAGAAGCAGGGCATGGAACTTGCCCCAAGACACAACAAACACTAACTAGCACTGCTCTTACACCAAATTATGTTCTTCGAAGTCTCATAGCACAATGGTGTGAAGCAAATGGCATTGAACCGCCAAAAAGGCCAGGCAGTTCTCGAGCCACTAAGACTGGATCTGCATGCTCCCCTGCTGATCGTAGCAAGATAGAAGCTCTTCTCTATAAGCTCACATCTGCGAGCCCTGAAGATCAACGGTCTGCAGCAGGTGAAATCCGCCTTCTTGCCAAGCGAAATGCTGACAATCGTGTGGCGATAGCTGAAGCTGGTGCTATACCTCTTCTTGTCCAGCTTTTATCTACTCCAGATTCCCGCACTCAGGAGCATGCTGTTACTGCACTTCTTAACCTTTCTATATGTGAAGATAACAAGGGAAGCATCATATCCTCTGGTGCAGTGCCTGGTATAGTTCATGTCCTCAAGAAGGGAAGCATGGAAGCACGAGAAAACGCAGCCGCTACTCTGTTTAGCCTCTCGGTAGTAGATGAAAACAAAGTAACCATTGGTGCTTCAGGTGCAATTCCACCACTAGTGACACTTCTTAACGAGGGTACCCAACGGGGAAAGAAAGACGCCGCAACAGCACTCTTCAACTTGTGCATATACCAAGGTAACAAGGGAAAGGCTGTGAGGGCCGGAGTTATTCCCACTCTGATGCGACTCCTTACTGAACCTCAAGGCACCATGGTTGATGAAGCCCTCGCTATATTAGCAATATTGGCTAGTCATCCTGAAGGAAAGGCAGCCATTGGAGCTGCCGAGGCAGTACCTGTTTTGGTCGATGTTATCGGGAACGGGTCACCGAGGAACAAAGAAAATTCAGCAGCGGTGCTGGTGCACCTCTGTTCTGGTGACCAACAGCACCTCGTTGAAGCACAGGAATTAGGTGTAATGGGTCCATTACTTGATTTGGCACAACATGGGACGGAAAGGGGTAAACGAAAAGCTGCCCAATTGCTTGAGCGGATGAATAGATTTGTAGAAACACAAAAGCAGGCTCGAGCACAAGCCGACACTCAAACGCCGAATCAGGTTTTACTACCTCCCTCATCAGCTAATTCTGATAATGTTTAAGCATTCTTGTTTCCATTTCTCTATAGTTGGCTTTCTTGATTTCTTGTTCTCTTTCAAGTGTTGAAGGGCTTATAGCTTGGTTAGAAGGGTAAAGGTGGAAGATCACCTTTCCCTTTTCCATCTTTTAAGTTATTTATTGATTAAGTTCTATCGGGACTATAACGAGAAAAAAGAATGAAAGAAATAGGGAGTACAGAGAGAAGTGACCAAGCTATGTGACATGATATGAATGCCAATTGTGTATTGTAAAATACAACTGTAATCATCCCCCCGTTTTTATTGAACTTGTGATATTTATACACTTCTTCCAATTGTTTACTTACTATGAGGAAAAGGTTTAGATTAAGCAAACATATAGGGATGATTCCCTCAGCACCCTTGAGGTTTGACATCTTCACCAAAACACCCCTTGAGGTTTGGATATATATCATTATACTTTCCATTGTTAGTTCAGTTTACCAATAATTATAATTATACCACCTGAAAGTCTTGATTACAAGTAGATTTCTTGGACAAGGGGTTGTAATTGTAGCTATGTGTAAGTTGAATTAGTGGTTAAGGGTGTGAATGCAAGTTACCCAAACTTTAGGGGTACTTTTAATAATTATGTCAAACCTTGGGGGTGCTGAGGTAATCATCCCAAAATTATGTCAAACCTCTGTTCGACTATGAGAACTAAGGTCTTCTTGCTTGTACACAGCTAAGTGAAAATGCTTAAAAGTTGTCACACGAATATTAGGTATTAACTATGAGTGTCCTTTGAAAATAATACTTGGTTGATGCTAAGGTTGCTTGGAAGTAATTGTAATATAAATAAATTCGAGTCTTCTTCCAGGAAAAGTGTAAGAAGTGTAGAGTACATTTTTGTTCTTTATAAGTTGGAATAATTACTTCAATACCGTCCCCGGTTTGGTCTAATTACATTTACAATTCCCGTAGTTTGGGAAGGTACAATAGCTTTCTTTGCAATTAGTTTACTTGACGGAGACTTTAACTAATTACATTTACAATCCCCGTAATTTGGCAAATTACGATAACTTTCTTTGTAGTTAGTTTACTTGATGGAGACTTATGCAATGTTGCAAGGAGACTGGACTAATGAATTTATTTATAATATTTTAATTAATATGTTAGATTTTTAAAGGGTTTAATGGGATGTTATACGCATTTCATAAAATTTTTTGTTGACTAAACTAATAGAAACGACATGTTTACTGTAATTTTCAAATCATGGAAGTGTCTATGTAATTACGTTAAACATCAAAAGGCGTTTGAGATAATTATTCTAAAATAACACAAAGTTAGTTCATTGAAGAATCATAAAGCAAAAAGAAAAACATATAAATGAGGAGTATTACTCATGTAAAACAAAACTACTCAATCCCGAGCATTAATACGAAAACTTGACCTACCAACCAAAGCAATTTTTTTGCTTTTTTTTATTATTATTGTATTGATTTTTAATTATTATTAAGTATTGCTATATTCATTTAATGTTGTAATTGCTTCTTCGAAAAACAAAAGTAATTTTGTGAGTTTCACTACATAAATATTTCGCAACCAAAATATTCCCAATATTTGCATTTGGAAAACATTATCCACAAAGACTAAGAAGTCGAAGATCTATTATTATCACTTTGAAAATATGCAAGATTTTTATTTAATTTCCATGCCCCACATAAGTTGTCGTATGGCTGTAATAAGCCACTATCGCTGTTGATGCCCCTTTCCATCCACTTGAACGAGGTTGATAACTACCTTTACATCTAACTAATTTTACTGAACTAGAATTCGTTGATTGTCTTCTTGACGCTTACTTGAAAGGTCCTTTGAATCTGACGTTTCCATCGCTATCTTGGATTACGTTTCACACCCGATGGCTCCGAATTTCCTTTGTGATGGCGATAAATATTATTTTATAATAATAAAAGATATTTGTGATTAATTTGTGGCTGAATACTAAGATTAATTACCTCTATCCTAGAAGTTTATTGTGCTGACACAAACAATAATAAAAATAATAATAATAATAATAATAATAAAATAAAATAAATAAATTATAAATACAATGAGCCCCCGTAACATCAACCAGATGGTTTTAGTCTCCGTTAGTCAATTTGCTTGTGTCTCAAAAATTTTATATGAAAATCGAACTATACCCTCGTTTTATTGTTCATCAATAATTCCGATACCACGAGGGTTTATTTTTAACATTTTGGAATTGAATCATAATTAATAGTTTTAATAATTTTTTCATATATATATATATATTGCGAATTAATATATATATATTGTGAATTATAGGTAATTTTTTGTGTTTTTCCAAATGTCCATTATTAATATTATGTTCATTACATTTAACCCCCCTGATATTACGTTACACCGTAAATTAGTAGGCATAGTCACCTAATGAATGGAGTTTGTAAAATCACCTTTATTAACATTACGTTCTTTACTTTTACCCCTTAAAGAATTGCTAATCTTTACCTTATACCATAATCAGTAGACAAAGTCACCTGAACTCTGCAGGTAATACCGTTTTTCATTTTTGATAACTTACTAAAGACATAATTTATCCAAATTTCCGCATCCAACTTTCTAACATATAAAATCCATGACGTTTACCGTCCAAACCCAAAATATGTCATTCCCCAATTCTAAGTTATGCTCACAATGACAAAAATATGGGAGTAGCAAGCCACATTCACGAGTTAGGGTTGTTTGTAAAAACTTTTGCTTTTTTGAAAAATTAAAAATTGTAGAACAAGTTGAAGTAGTAAAAATTGGAAGTGTTTGAAAATAATATAGAAAAAAGGAAAAAAATAGAAGCTTGATTATTTGGGAAAAAAATAGTTGAAGTGCTTTTGTTTTATAAAAATTACTAATTCTTAGGAGAAGCTGGTAGAAGCAAGAGAGGAGATGCTTTTGCTTTATGCTGTTTTTTGGTGGTTGTAAAAGCAAAAGCTTTTCTTTCAAACACTCAGCATCTACTGTTTTTAAGCTACAAGCTCGTTCTCACCTTTTTTTTTTCCTAGTATTTTCAAACACCTCCTTAGATGTTCATATCCACCGATAATTACATTAAGAAATAATTATCTCAACACCTCTTGAGGCCTGGTATAATTACCAAAGCATCTTTTGAGGTTTGAATAATTATCATTATATCCTTTGTTATTAGTTTAGATGTGCATAATTGCAATTAAACCCGTTTATTCAAAAAATCTATTTGTAATGTTTCATTATTTTCAAGGGGTGTCATGACAATTATTGTTAGTTGAATTAGTAATAAGAAGTGTAATGGTAATTATCCACATCTCATGGGATGTTTTGATAATTATGCCAAATACCACCTCTCACGAGACATTGATTACGAATATGAACAACGGGACACCGTGTGGCTAGCAGCACATCTCTCAATGATTACCTCAGCCAAATCCTCACTTCCAATTGAAATCTCACTCCTAACTGATAGTGTATTGCAATCACGCCTACATCAATGGGACGCCTTAGAGGCACCGGCACGCAATAGTACTATTAGTGTAGCAAATAAAAGAAACATGAGATTATAGTCGCGAAAAAGACAACGATTTCATTAAACAACAACAACAAATGTATCACGATGACTATAATGTCGAAGCAGGGGGGAATGAGTTCAGGAAGCCCAGTGTTGTATACCCACATCATATATTCTTCATAAAGTGTTCAAAAAACAATACGGGGATATAGTCAGGTGTGGAATGCACATACTTGACATAGAAGTGTCAAAATGGCCTTGCCCGACCCGACAAGGTTCCTGTTCAACGGGATCGCCATGGCCCGCCAACTGGAATATCTCGGGACCGGAACCGAAACTGGAACGGACTGTTTAAAAATTAAAAAAAAGGAAAGAAAGATAATACTAAGCCTTTTAGTGTTTCTAAATGCTGATTCCAAGGGGAGCCACCACTACCCTACTGGAATTTGCTGGAATGCCACATAAAACCTTCAAGTCAATATTTTTAAAAATTTTAACCATCTAATCCTTTTTATATTTCTGGGAGAACTTGTATGTTATTTGGTTCATAATGATCGGTAAAGATGTTGAATAATTATGTCACTATTTTCGTTCAAATTAATGTTACAGGTAGGGGGTCTATGCCAAACCTCTCACCACCTATAAAAGTGGTGTTTTTCTTAAATATATAATTACCTTTTCTTTTTTTCTTTTTTTTAAAGTTTGTTAAATCATTTAATTTAATTTTAATATTTGAAAAATATTATACTATATAAAATTTTTAAGATGTAATATTATTTAAGTGTTTGATAAAAATATTATATTTTTAAAAAATACAACTATAATAATATTTTAAAATATTATATTATGTTAACACTTTAAAAAATTATTTTAAATTACTTTAATTTTTATTATGTTAATAAAATATGTTGTACATAAAATTTATAGTATTTCTTTTTATATTTTTAAGAGTTCTTTGAACTAAATAAATGAAAAATTGTTTAATTCTTCTTTTTCATTACAATTACATCAAGGATTGCTTAAAAAAATTAAAAAAAAAAAGCCCGGCCCCTTTAACCCATTTAAGGCCCATTTAGCCCGTTTAGTCCGTTTAAAACTCGTTTAGCCCGAAATCATTTAGCTCGGAGCGGTTTAGTCCTTGACCCTATTATTAAAAGGGTCGATTAGAGGTCAGACCATCCCAAAAGGAGTTTCGGCCGGCCTAAGCCCAGAACCGTTGTAGGCCGGGCTAAATGATTTTGCGGCCAGCCCGACCCGGCCCTTTGGACACCTCTAACCTGACATTAATTTTTCAATTTTGGCTGTCCTTTCGGCTGCATCAATCCGAGGCCGCCCTTTCGGCTGCATCAGTCCAAGTCATCTATTAAATTTTGGCTGTCCTTCGGCTGCATCAATCCAAGCCATCTATTATTATTATTATTATTATTATTATTTATTTATTTTTTTAATTGTTTTTAAACGTTTTGCACATTTTTGTCTTCCTAGTGAGAAGGGCTTTTGAGTTGGGCTTTTTAATTGGGCTTCTTCATTTTAACGCCCATATCTTTTCGTCTTTATAATTCTATCTTCATTGCATGGTTTAAATCAATTAATTAGAGCAAAATTTAACATTAACTCTTTTTTTAATTAACTAATACTGTATATGTTATTCTACTCGTGTATTAACATAACTAAGCCATGATAGAGAGTAAAATAGTAATTAGTGAACAGTATTTTATTTATAAGGACTTGAAATTAGAAAATAAAATAAGAATATAATTCTCACGGTCTAATTTCCCTCGATATCTTTTTAATAGTGGAATTTTGAGCTAATCTTTATCTAATCCCATCTGAATTTGATACAAAGTTTAGGATTTTTTTCACCGATTAAAATATTCAATATATAGATGAGATTCAATTATAAAATTGCATAATCCAAAATCAATGGATGGGATACGAAATTAAGCTATTCGATACGATAAAGATCCGACTCCGATAAAGTTAGTAACTGAAGTTAATACATAAGGTATACATTAAATAACGTTAACAAGAAAAATAAATTGTAAACTTGTATAATTTGATGTAACTGTGATTTTTATTAGATAAACCCAAGTGATGATGGATACTTTAATATTAATACTAAATATTTTTTCCAAATGCTATTTTCATGTAATTTGTGATTCTTATTATTATAAATATTTATTTGTATGAATAAAGACTTAAATAAATTATTTATTATATATTTTTTATGAAAATATATAGGCACAAAAATTTTATTTTTAAAATTATTGGATTTGGATTCTAATTTGGACAATCGGACCTTTATCAAATTTAGATACAGTAAAAACATTCAAGATGTAATAGAATCTGGATCTTAATTCGATTATGCATCGTGTTATTGGATTCAAAGATCGCACATCCAGTTCGAATTGGACTCGTTTACAAACGTACAAAATTTTTTCAAAGAAATTGATCATTGATCTACCACTTGAGCTCTAGTAAACTCTCGAGTCCCAGGTTAGGCTGGATCTTCATTTGTCTTTCAGGTCCTGCACTACGTGTTTCATTGAAACTATATATATATATATATATATTATTGTTTTGGTGCCGAAGCATTTATTTTCTTGTGTCTCATCTCATAAGCTAATATGATTTTGTCTTACTATGTCAATGTTGGAACCTTGGATGTGTTTACTCCCTTGGATTAATTATTTTCCTATCATTGAATAACAAGGGACTTGTGCTATATTGATTGTAAACAAAAAAGCCTTTGCTTATCCCCAAATCTTAGGTATCTTTGTATTTTCTTTACGTTTTCTTAATTTTTGCAATAAATTAGACTTCTCACCTTTGCCCTTGACAAAATCCTCCAAATTATTATTTTTTTCATTTATGGGATATCCCACCATAACTGACAAAGGGGGGGCTGATCATGGTTCACTCTTTGATGTTGATATAGAGTGACAAACAATACTTGGTGTAGGGGTCTAGTAATTTTGTAATTTTTAAGAAAATCCAGTAGAAAAACAAACGTAATGAAAATATGAAAACTAGATATTATGCACAAACCCTTAGAGGTAATGATTATATAGCTGTAACTAGATCATTACAAACACTGCGCAACTATGCCCTTCGTTGTTGAACAAGAGCTTGGCAAAATATTTGGCAGATTATTTAGATTTTAAATACAACAAAAGTGGAGAGGGATGCATGAAGTGGAAAAAAGTGGCGGATTATTTAGAATTTCACTGAGTGATTGTGATCGGCCTTCTTACAACTAAAACCAGATCTTCGACTTGATAAGATCAAGGACGGACTTTCTTGTTAAATGCCCGCACCATGCGAGCTTGATAGCACTCAAGTTGCTGTTGAGCTTGAAGCCTCTTTATGTCTAGTGCCTTTGGTTCTTCAAGTCTAAGGCTCAGTTGTGAGCCCTTCCTGAACTGTGATACAAAGCGACGGTATATGGCTTTCGAGGGAGAGCACTAGTTCAACTTGGCACAATAAGGAATATAGGGCGGCTTGAGTGGCGATCCAATGTGTTGTTTCATACGCGCAAAGCACTTCTTCAGCTCTCTGATGCTAATCTCTTTTCGACTTTGACACTAGCTTTTTCAAGAGGTTGCACATAGTCCTATTGAATGCTTTCGCCAAACCATTTGTCGTGGCATTGTACATCGAGTAGTTGTGTTGAATAAAACCGAACTGCACGCATAGCTTGTCCATCAATTTGTTGTAGCATTGTTTCCCATTATTGGTAATGATATATTGAGGTACTCCATATCAAAAAATAAGGTTAGAACGAATGAACTCGACCAATTTTTTTTTTTTAACTTCTTTAAGAGGAATTGCATCAACCCATTTAGAGAAGTAATCAGTAGCCACTAATATGTAAGCATGTCTAGTACATGACCATGTCTAGTAGATGACTTAGGAGTGATAGGTTTCACGATATCAAGACCCCACTCGTCAAACGGCCATGAAGCAATGGAAAGAGGTAGAGGCTTGGAAGGCGGGTGAATAAAGTTAGCATGTAATTGACAGATTTTATATCGTTTTGCATATTCTAAACATTCTTTAACTATTGTAGGCCAATATTAACCCATTTGTTTGATTTGAAAATAGAGCTTAGGACTTGATTAGTGGACACTGCATACTCTAAAATATGCTTCTGCCATGGCTTTGATTGTTTCCTCATTACTCATACAATGTTGATAATTTCCTTTGTAGGATCATTGATACAAAGTATCCTTGTATAGAATAAAGCAAGATGATCTCTGATGCATATCGATCTTATGGTGAGTATTGTCTAATAATTTCCCATGCTTCAAGTAATCGATTAGTGGCCTTCTCTAGTCTTGCACATTATTGGTTGATCATTTGAATCTTCATGATTAGTTCCATACAATGATGGTACAATCCATCTCTTGCAGATAGGGACACTCGTCTCTCCTTTTGACAAAGCTAAGGTGGTTGCCAGGTTTGCTAGTGCATCAGTCGTCCTATTTTCCTTTCTCAGAATGTGATCCAAGCTAAAACTTTCGAATCCCTTCAATAAATTTGAAGCTTGTCAAGGGTATGAAGTCCTCATTTTTAACTTCATATACATTCAAAAGCTATTTGACAAGTAGCTTTAAATCGCCATAGTTTTTGACTTCGGTAATTTCCATTTCTAAGGCTATTTGAAGTCTGATAATCAAAGTTTGATATTCGGCAACGTTATTGGAGCACAATTCACCTAGCACAAAGGAGTATGTCATAACTTTTTTTTTTATGAGACAAACACAACTCCTCTCCTCACTCTATTAGATCGAGCTGTCAGACCAAAAAACAATGTCCATGCTGGAAAAGCTTTGGCATAAAAGACATCTTCATCAGGAAGGTTATCAAATAATTTCCATTCTGGAGGAATAGGATAGTGAGCTAAGAAGTTGACGAGAACTTGACTTTTAGCAGTTTTTTGTGGGATGAATGTGATCTCACATTGGTTAAATATGATTGACAACTTTACCAACCTCCCAGAGAGTACTGGTCTCGACATTGCAAACTTAACTGGATCAACTCAAGAGATGAGCCATATGGAGTATGCCTTGAAGTAATGCTTTAATTTCTTGATGGCATAGAACATTGCTAAGCAAATCTTTTTAACTAGGGAGTATTTTAACTCATTTTCAATTAAAGATCTAGTAGGTAGTATAAAGCCTTCTCCCCACCTTCTTTATTTTCTTGCGCCTTAAAAGCACTAATGGACTTTCTTTGTGCCACGATATATAGTATAAAGGGTTTTCCAGGTACAAGGGCTTCTGAAATAGGTGGAATTAGAAGATGTTCATTTATACTCTCAAAAGCATTTTAGCACCCTTTATCCCATTTGAAAGGGGCATCTTTTTTCATAAGGCGATTGAAAGGCTGACACCTCCCAACAATATTTGATATGAATCTCTTTATGAATGGTAGACTATCTTGCAAACTCCACAACTCTTTAAGATTTCTCGATACTAGCATATTTTGTATAGCATCTATCTTTGCCGAGTTAATCTCAATACCGCAGTAACGAACTATGAAACCAAGGAATTTACAAGAAGTGACACCAAATGCACACTTCAGGAGATTCATTTTCAAGTTATATTTTCTTAGATGTTTAAAGGCTATCCAAATATCCGCTAGATGATCACTTCTTTTCTTATTTTTGACAACCAGATCGCCAATGTAGAACACGACCTCTTGTGCAACGTATCATCAAAGATATTTTGCGTAGCTTATTGATACGTAGCGCCTGCATTCTTTAGCCTAAAAGACATCACTTTATAATAATAGATCCTTTTTGGAGTATGAAAAACTATACAAGTTCATCTTGTAGTGCCATCCTAATCTGATTGTACTTCGATGATCATCCATGAAAGATCAAGCTTCATGCCTTGTGGTTGCGTTGACCATAAGCTCAATAACAGGTAGTGAAAAATCATACTTCTAGCATGCCTTATTTAAGTCTCGAAAATCTATGCAAATATGTATCTGACCATTCTTTTTTTTCACAAGCACAATATTAGAAATTCAGGTTGGGTACTTGACTTCTTTGATAAATACAACATCGATGAGCTTGTTTGCTTCAGCTTGAACACAAGAGACAACTTCTAAACAAAGCAATCGTTGTGATTATTTCATGGGGCACACTCCATGCCTTATCCTAAGGTGTTAAATTGTAACTGTGGGTCCAATCCTAGCATTTATTTATATGTCCATGCAAAAGCATCCCTATACTCGCTCAAAGTTTTGAAATATTGCTTTTCTTTTTTATGACTTAGAAGGGCACTGAAAAAACATATGATGGAGGTTCTCTGTTGTGCCAAAATTCAATTCTTTGAGTTCCTTAATAGTCGCTTACCCCATATCCTCAAGTTTTAGAGGCGACTATTGAATTTTATCTTTTGAGAGGTCCAAGTTAGGACCTCTGTTGACAGAAATGTGATAACATGTTTGTGGTTCGTCATCTTCCTCATCACATCGTTCAACACTCTCAACAATTTTCGATCTTCGAGATATTATGCTCCACCTTAACTTTCCATTTGCTTTAATAATTGGTGTAGGCATGATTCTCCATTCATGGTAATTTCTAGCATGAACAAAATCACTTGTGACCATTCTACTGACTTTTTCAAGGATCCGCTCATGAGGCTGAAGACTTGTCTTCTCCACAACATCTATGTAATTAAAGCTTACAACAAAGGCGATTGGTTGATGGTCGGCTCTTTATTCAGGTGCTCTTCTTTCTGAGCGAACAACCACTAAATTGCTTATTAAACAGAGGAGCAGAAAGGGCAAAGTCAACAATTGAGGCCAGAAGGTATCCACTTTAGCCATGCCATTGCTCGATTGCTTGAGTGTTTTATGATGCACTGCTTCACCTTTATTGATCTACGGGTTTTGCTTCAGATTGTTGGGATAGACTGGGGGTTTGGATTTCATCTTTTGGCTCCAACATATATGTCTCCTAATTAAAACTTATTTTTCTTGATTGTTGATCATTACAATCTCCAAGTCGATCGAATAAAGAAGCTCGCAATTGATGGCTTACATTAGGTT
This sequence comes from Handroanthus guayacan, assembly GCA_014898755.1. NCBI lineage: Eukaryota > Viridiplantae > Streptophyta > Magnoliopsida > Lamiales > Bignoniaceae > Handroanthus > Handroanthus guayacan. The sequence goes on from JACFYI010003736.1 coordinate 335,533, forward strand.
GATCGTAAGCGGATGAAACTTGATTAATAGCACTAAGTCTTTGAAAGACAGAAGGGGCAAGCAATAGTAGTACCAAAGCAATTAAATACTGATACACGATCATTATTTCGTTTAAGACCTTTATCATCTATATCCTTTTTTATAGTGATATGTTGCACGTTGACACGATTAACTTTTTTTGTCACACGTATCTTAATGGTTCAATAGACATGAATCCCAACACAACCTTTGGCTGATCAACACAGAACGACTTCTCAATCTTTGTTGTTCTTTTCTAAGGCTGTGGATCTTTCCTCTAGTTAATTCAAATTTTCTTTCACTTAATCGAGATCATATCAAAAATTCATATCCAGACCTAGCCAGGAGATCATATGCTTTCGAATCAAACACTCATTTAGCCTTTTGATGAACATTCGGGGGATGAGATTTACTCGACGCCAGCAAGTTCAATTCACCAATTGCTACGACCAACTCGTTTTTGATAACTTGATAGTCATGCAACGCGACTTTCTTCAATCCTTCCCGAGTTCCTTTAGTTCTATCATTTTTGGTCTTAGTAATCGGCTACCTTTTAGACTTTTTGAAAGTTGCAGGCTTAATGTCTTTTGCTTCAGATGGATGATACATCGGAAGCTTGGTAGGGGACATTTCTTGCACAGGCTTCAAGTCTATGTATAGCTTAGCGTTAGTGAAATGTGACTCTGCCTCAGTCAATGGCTTTGTATCAGTGCCGACCTTCACTATCTCTCCATTTTTCAAATATTTGAAGCACTGATGTAGAGTAGATGGAACTACTCCATTTTCGTGAAGCCACGATCTCCCCAGTAGTAAGTGGTAGGAAGTTCTTGTGTCAATGACATGGAATAAACTGTCTGCTTTCAATTCTCCAATTTTGAGATTCAAGCGAATCATCCTAATGGCCCGCTGCCTTCCTTGGTCGAATCCTTGAATAGTCAAGCAGCTTCGAGACAATTCTTCAATAGTAACACTTATTTGTCTTAAAATAAATTTTGGCATAATATTAACTGCTAAGCCTCCATCTATGAGGATATGGTTAATGCTTTGCTCATTTATGAATCTGAAAACAAAAAGGTGCCTAGTATGGGATTTGGACCGCAGCAGTAGATCGTTGTCTATAAAAGCAATGGTGGCACAACAAAAAGTGGGCTGTTGGTTTCTTTTTCATTAGATGAAGTAATCACTGGCTTAGATTTCTGCTCAAAGAATTTTGTAGGGAAGAAGTCTCCCAGAGTCAAAAGATTCTTCTTATGATCGTTTAAGGACTTGAGGTTGGTGCAATGAGGTCTCAGCTTTTCCATTGGTTTCGATTTAGGGCACTTGGCAGGCTAGGGATGCTTTAAGAACAAATGGTGAAATTGATGAACACGTTGTTTTTGCCTTTGTCATCGTGTTGCAAGGATTCACTTGTTGCTATCCTTGACTTCAGTAGTAGATCTCATACTTAACTTACTCACTTCTTTAAGGAGCTGAGTTTCTACTAGGAAAAGATCCATACTTTTGAATTAAAGCACTACGGGTGCCTTTTAAAGTAAGGAAGCAGCTATTTTCTTACTTTCGGGGGTGTGTATAAGATTAACGGTAGTTATAATACTAGCACAGTTGGAGTTTGCAGTATCATCTATATTAGGAGCTATCACACCGTCCTTTGCCAAATTTATGATCTTTTCTTTTACCACAAAGCATTTTTCAATAGTATTTAAGGTCATCTACCTTTTCAACTTCCTAAGGACGTTTTGGCTCAGGCAACTCGATCAATTTTCTTGCCAATTACTTATCGAAAATATGAGAAACGTCAGAATCAGGAAATGGGTATTCTTTTTCCTGTATTTCTTTCAATGTCGGGCGACGTCTTTTACTTGGTACACATCAATTTTCAAACTTTCCCGGCTTTTTATCACTTAAAGGAATTTTGAGAGCGGTTATTTTGATAACCATAGATTTCTTAACAAAAGCCTTGTTAAACTTTTTGCTTCTTCTTGAGTTTTTTTTTTTTTTTTCTTCCATTCTTTTAGTCATCCACTAGGGAACTAATTTTATGATTCGCAATGCTTAATCCTATATCATGGGCACGAGTAGCTAATTCTTTAAAGTTCATGGTTTGATCCCCTGAAGAATGTAGAGAAGTCCCCAATGCATTCCCTAGATGCAGATTTCTATCACAAATGTTTCAGATAGCTTATCTTTGCAGTTTAAACTTAGCGCGTACCAATAGTTGATGTAATCAACCATGGGATCATCGTCTCATTGTTTTGTGTTGATAAGCTCAATCATGCTTATAGTATGACGTGTGCTATAGAAACGATTCAGGAACTCCCTTTTGATTTCGTCCCAACTGTTAATCAATTCAAGCTCTGGGTTGACATACTAGTCGAAGGCATTCTTTTCAGGAGATCATACAAATTGCTTCACAAGAAAGTCACCGTCAGTTCCCTCATTATTGCATATTTCAACAAAATGTGCCACGTACTGCTTTAGATTGCCCTTGCCATCAAATTGTTGGAGTTTTGGTAGCTGGTAGTGTAACGCCTCGGATCCTAGAGTATCCATTCTTAGGTTCAAAATGCTACTCGATGGGGAGGGACTTGCAAAAAAAATCATTCTCAACTTTCAATGCAGTAAAAATTTTATTCTTTCATATTCAAATACATAATCATTGCAAGCCCCAAAATTTCTAATAAGATATCTAACTTATTAACACTAACCTAAGTATGTATAAATATTACAAACTATTACAAATTCACAATTTTTCATACCCAAAATTTAGTAACCAAAATCTTCAAACTTGACGCAATTCCTGAATTTCAGTCACCTACACATGTTAAACTCATAAAATAAGTTCGAATGACTTAGGAAGAAATTATGGCTAGGAATGGAACAACAAAGTATCCAGAATGGCTCAGGTGGAAAATTTCAGAATGTCCAATAAAATAAAAGATGAAACAATAAACAAGATTGCAGTGTCCAATAATTGAATACAACTCAAATAGTGAGCTTAGGCAATTCCATAATCAAAACAAGTTGAAATATACTACGCGATTATGATAATTCAAACAAAACGAGTAGCCCAAATATGAGCGTAAACGAGTAGCCCAATTATGAGCATAAATAAGTAGCTAAATTATGAGCGTAAACAATTCACATAATCGTATAGCAAGACTGAATTAGTATTTAGTGGATATGTCACCCTTATAACTTCAAATAAACATCAGTCTTATCCCTTCATGGGTCCCACACTTGAGTGACCACTCGAGGTGGTGACCCGATTTTTGTAATGTGACATAAATATCGACGAGTAGCGTATCACAGGCTAGTCCTTGGAAAATCTATCCCAAGCTTCTGCAAAACTATCTAAATGAGAGAAAACCATTTAGGGGATCAACCGTCGACCGGATGCCGCCCAACATCCCTCCTAGAATTTCTCAAGGGCCCATAAACAAGGGTAATAGTAATAGGTTATGAGAGTAATAACAATCGTCCGAATTAAATAAGCAAATGTTCAAACGAGATTCGAACATTGTCATTCAAATCAATATACAAGGACAATTCGAGGGTAGTGATAATTATTCGAGTAAAACAAGCAACATTCAAATGAGGCTCGAGCATTATCAGTCAAACATAATTTGTCCGATTCAATCAATATAAAATCTCAAACAATTCTCGGACGCTATTATTTATCAAACGATACTGCGAGCTCAATCATTTCAAACGAATGGACCACGGACATATCAGATAATATTTTCAAAAATATTTTAAAAAAATATTTTGTGGTCATTTCAACAGTATTTTGAAAATATTTCAAAAACGTGTACAACGGATATATCAAATAATATTTTCAAAACCTTTCAAGATGTAGAAATAAATCGTATTATATTTTTGAAATCATTTTTTAAAAAATGAGCACCATAACAAATTTTTCAGAAAATGAATCAGGGTTGTGAAAACTATAGGCAATACTTTTAAAAATATTTTACTGGAATAGACTTCTTCAACGATATTTTGAATATATTTTAGAGAAATGAAATTCATGAGGTATTTTGGAAACATTTCAAGGAAAATGAAACATAACCAATATTTGAAAGATATTTTCGAAGAATAAAAATAACAAACAATACTTTAAAAACAATTTTAAAGAATAAAACTACAGACGATATTTTAAAAACATTTCAAAAGTGGATTTTTCTAGGCAAAATGGAGTTAAAATCATGGAAAAAAATTTAAGAATACATCAAGTATAGATATTTTATAAATAAGTCAAGCGAGTCCATATTTCTATTTTTTTAACATGACAATATGTAATCGATAATGTCCTTAAATTACCAAATATCTAGCAAAAGGTTATTGTCTAAACAAGAAAAATGACCGCAATCATATCTATATGTCCATAGTGATCCTCAAATAAGACAAGGAGTCCATAACAATCCGACAAGTAATAATAACAATGAATTCAAACTCGTGCTCATTGCAATCGAAATAAGGGAATGAAATCATGATACAAAAGATTTCATTATTAATTACCACAAGGAATAGCCGTAATTCTTACCTCAATCCTTTGATTACAATTCACCATATGCTTTTAATTTCTCAAGTAGGCTCCAAGCAAACAACCTAATTATCCAATATCAAAATCCCTTTATCAATCACTTTTTCTAAGAATGGTAGTTAAATTCCCGACCATATTAAAAATATATCCCGTTGAGGTAAAATTGAAATTTTAGTTCTATGACTATCTAGACTCGACAAGCTTTCTAATAATAGTTTTATATTGAAAATTCGATGAGTGGTTTATTAGTTATAAATTTTTCAAATTAACCTATAGTTCTGCCGCAAACCATAATCAAGTTGGCAGGTTGGATTCTTAAAACCTTACCAGATGTGTTTCTTCATATTTTTCAGTGTTTCTTAAGTCCAACATCATCTAAACTTAACAAGATTTCTAACTGCTATTTTTGGGACTAATTTGGTAAAGGAAAGGTTGGTCTTCAATATTTTGAAAGTAGAGGATATGTTATAGCTCATTCCAGTGAGTACCCTTGGCAAGTTCGGTTTCAAAGGTGTGTTTGGTCACTTTTCTCCATATTTTTGTATGATTCTTGATCCTAATATTAACTATACTCAATAAGTGTCAAACGGCATTTTTATGAATTTTTTTGGATATAAGGAGGTCTAGTTATAAATTTTTGAAGTTGAGGGTATGACAGAGACTTCCTTTATTTTAGTTGAAATGGTAGGTTAGATTCAAGCGAATTTTTCTATCATTTTCCTCCTTGTTTTTGGGTAATTCTTAGTTCTAATAATATCTATACTCCTAGTATTCTCCTATTGAAAAATATATACATGTATATACATTAGAAGGGTATATACATAAGGAAAGAAAGAAAAAAATAACTCTATAATTCAACAATTTTTGCTTCCTAAGTGATCGAACCAAGAAGAAAAAGAAGAAACCAAAAATTTTCATCTATTTTTACTCAATATTTCTCCAAAAAAAACTTAAGGATAATTGCAATGGACTTTCTCTTACTCACCTCATCAAGTTTAGATAAGGTCTAGTTAAGTTTTTAGTAGATGATTTGCTTAAACTAAGTGAAACTTAAAGAGGTTTCTTTCTATGATAAGATTCAATGGTGTTCTTGAGGAAAATATTTGGAGACTCCAAGTTAAATTACAAAAGAGTAAAGATCATAACATTACACCCTCTTATTCATCAATTCAGATCATGGTTTCATTTTTTTTTTTTTTTTTGATCCATGAATGATATTCTTGCTATGATATTGGCTGCTGTAGCTTTAAATCAGTTATGGCTTGTTATGATGAGTTATTTGATTTACTCTCATATAATTGTTGATGGAGCAAAACTTAGCTTGAACTTAGAGAACCATGAATCTGACCTTAGGATTATAAGGATTGTAGTGGATCATTACTTGGATTTAGTGGTTCGATGGTTTCTTAAAATAAATGAAGTTGGAAAACTTTGATTGCTCTCGGGTAACCTTGGGACAGACCACTCATCTCATTTGAAAAAATTAAAAATACCACTTCTACTACTCCAAAAATTTCATATAAGGTACTGTTAGAAATCTCTTTGAGTCTAAATAATGATAAAAGCAATAATCGCTTGAAAATAAGGAGGAAAATGGGAGAAAATTTCATTTAAAATGAACCTGCCCTTTTAGCAAAGGCAGAGGATGTCTCTGTCACAACCTTAAGTTTAAAAAATCCATAACTAAAAATTCATATGTCCAAAAAATCCAAAAAATTTGAAACCTTATGGAGTGTAGTTGCCATTAGAATTAATAATCATCCAAATCCATGAAGGAAAAGGGCCAAAAATACTATTTAAATTGAACTTACCAGTGTACTCAGGAAACAGAACACCCACTGGAACTTGTCCTAACACATTTTCCAATTTTAACTCGTTGGAAACCACTTTGTTTTTTACCAAATTGAACCCAAAAATATGAATTAGAAACCTTGTTAAGTGCAAATAATAATGGGCTCAAGAATTTCTAAAATCCATGAAGGAATCAACTCAGAAAATTTTGTAAATCTAAACATGTCCAGTTGATTCGGGGATTCGGTAGATTCTTGAGTCAAATTTAAAAATTTATAACTAAATTTCTACTCGTCAGATTTTCAATATAAAATCACCGTTGGAAAGATTGTTGAGTCAAGTTAACTATAGAATCAAATTGCCAAATTTAACTTATTAAATTATATTTTTAAAGTAGCTCGAAAAATTACTGCCGCACTAGAATTTTTCAAAACTCAAGTTGTTTGGTGATTTCCTTAAAATAACCTTTAAAAATTATCTCCTAAACTCCTTAAATCTAATATGATGATCCAATTAGAATTCTTATACCTCTATTCACATTCCTTAATTTTCTCAGCCCGATTATTCGAACTTGACATCGTATTATGATTTCTTGAATGATCCAAAAAATGAAAACCTTATTGCGTGAATGTTGGACCCTGAGAACCCTAGGAGGGAATTGGTTGGGAGTTACGACACGTCAACCTAATCTTTGAGACTTCTCTATCATTAAGTTAACTAAGATGAAACTTGGAAGTAAGTTTTTGAATAGTTATGCTCGGCATGCGGTCAACTGTGTTTATTGTTTATTGGCCTATCTCGGGTAATCACCCGGGAGGCAAAATGGAGGAATAAGGTGAATGATATTGTCTTGAAGATATAAGGGTGATAGATCCACCAAACACTAATTTAACCTAATTGATTTTGACATTCATAATACGATTTGAATTTTTGAGTTCATATTTGCATTAGATTGAATTACCACCTTCGATATGAATGCTAACAATTAATTTGACATCGCCTATTAATTTCTTGAGTCCTAACCATTGATTACTCATTATGATCTTTACTAAGTCTCTTGACTTATTTAAATTTTCTACCATGTGTAGGTGAATAAATTTTAGGAATAATGTGACTATTGACATGAGAGCTTAGATTAACACATTTCTACGCATCTAGTTTTGGTATTTGTATTTTGTTGATTGAGAGATTTTGGTATATTAGTAAGAAAGATGTTGCAAGTTTCCAGTATGTACTGTAGTTAGTTATTTCTTTTGGATGTAAGTTGTAATTTTAGAAAATTTTGTACTTATAAATTAAAATGAGATCTGGCACCTATGTAAATGAGTTACTATGAAATTTTTCGATTGTGATTTTAGTTATTGAATAATTGCGATCACGTTGATTTTAACATTTAATTTAGTACCCACGGATGTGAGTAATGTCCTAGAGACTAGGGTGGAAGTGCACTAAGATCTGGGGCATTACAAGTGTAGTGCCCTATGTGAAAAGAGACGAGTTCAGTTTGCACCAATGCCCAAAAAATGATTTCGACAGAGAACAAATGAAAAACATTCCATATACTTCTGCTGTTGGAAGCCTAGCTTATGCTCAAGTGACAAAGCCTAGCATTGCATTTGCTATGGGAATTGTTGGGCAATATCAGAGTAACTCAGGTTTAGACCATTGGGAAGTTGCAAAGATAGTGATGAGGTACCTTCGAGGAACCAAAGACTACATACTCATGTATAGACAAATTGAAACTCTGAAAATAGTTGGGTACTCAGATTTAGACTTTGCTGTGTTGATTCACGCAAATTAACATCCAGTTATACCTTTATGATGGCTAGTAGAGTTGTATCATTGAGGAGTGCTAAGCAAACATTGACTACTACTTTCACTATAGAAGCTGAGTTTATATCATGTTAATTTTGAGGCCACCTCATATTCTGTATGGTTGAAGAGTTTTATGTCTAGGTTTAGAATTATGGATTCTATCTCTAAGTCACTAAGAATATATTGTGACAATTCAACAATTATCTTTGTGGGTAAGAATAATAAAAGTGGTATTAGAAGCAAACACATCAATGTTAAGTACTTGGCCATAAGAAAACATGTTAAAGAGAAGAAAGAGGTCATTGAGCATGTTATTACCAATGTTTTGAAAACCGGCCGGTACCAGCTGAACCGACCAGTTCAACAGGTTCGATTGGGAACCGGCTGCCTCTTCAGGCCGATTCGCCACTAAAAACCAATGAGACTTCTAACCGGTACCAACTGGTGAGAACTGGTCAAAAACTGGGTTGAACCGGTAAAACCAGTTTTTGAATTAACTGATTTTCTTCTTCTTCTTGTTATTTTATTTTTATTTTTTTGTGGCTCGGGGAGAAAGGATAAATTTATGTTAAAGTGGTAAAGGGAGATGCGAGCAGACATCAGGCTCACAAACCCATTTCAAATTTCAGCAGCTTCTTTAAGGAAAGAAAAAGCCTTCCCTCAATCCCATGATTCCCATTTCTATCATTCCAAATAATTCACCCTAAAATCCTAATTCAAAGTAACTGTTAAGTTTTGATCTTTATATTTTCTTTTCATTGAAATAAGAAGAGAAAGAAGAAGGAAGAAAACGAAGAGGTGAATTGAAGTGAGAACAAAGAATTAAAGAAGATTGGATTTTGATTTTAACAAACTTTTCTTTCAATGTAAATGATAATGTTGTTGCTTAATGTTTATATTTGCTTTTGTTTGAATAGTATTTGATAGAATGCTAAAAAATATGATAAGATGATATAGTTGTTTCATATTTTCTACAAAGTGTTTGATAAAATACTCTAAAGAATGCTCCAAACTCTTTTCCATTATCATTTGTGATTTAAAAACTTAAATCCCATTAATTTATATAAAAAAATTCATTTGGATATCCCAAAGAACATATCTCAGGAAAATGGATGCATCAGCTTCCAAGTTTCTTTTCTTATTCCTCCTGTCTATTTTCACTGTCTGCTCAACAGGTAATTAAGTACTTCTGCTTGTTTTCTAGTTTAATTTTTTCAAGAATCTGATTCAAGATTTATTTACACACTTCGATTATGGTATCTTAGGGATGATTTCGAAGTCATTAACTGGTTTATCTTATAATGATTCTTCTGTTACAAATAACTAGTTTACATGTTTTGGATTAGCTGTAGCTGCTTTAAGATTTCCCCAGGTGAAATGCTTAAGTATTCTCTGCACAAATTCATCCATCCCTTACAATCCACACTTTTTCAATATATAATCAATCAAATAAAATCCACACCTTATATATTTTTCTATAATTTTTCTATTATTTATAATATAATATATATTATTTTTATATCAAATATATTTATGACATCATACCGGTTGAACCAGTAATTAAACCAGTTGAACCGGTGATTAAACCAGTTGAACCGGCTGAACCTGTAACTAGTAAGGCTACCGGTTCTGTTTTCGGTCCAATTTTTAAAACAGTGGTTACTACTAACTTGACTGTAGTTGATCCTTTCACTAAAGGCATACCACCATTGAAATTTAGGGATCATGTCATTAAAACGGGACTTGGTTCCACTATGTCACTTTTTGTAAGAACAATCTTTTATATTAATGAAACTCCATTTATGATATTTCTCATATGGTTTATTATTAAGTTGTATGAGCTAAGAGGCATGATAATTGTAATACATGAAAGATAATATTCGCTCTAAGGGAACTTTTAGTCATGGTTCATGCATTATGTTTTTTTATTAAGTATTCATGGAATCAAGGAATATGGTAGACAAACCAAGTGGGAGAATGTTGACCATACCCATATAATCACTCCATGATGTGGGTGGTTATGGCCTAAACCACCCATATAATCACTCCATGATGTGGGTGGTTATGGCCTAAACGACCCACTATGCCCCCAACTAAACCCATTAATTTAGATATTGCCTTAATGGAAGACACTGTATCTTTATATAAATTAAAGTTCCTAACCCCAAGAATTATGCTACAATTTTACACCATTGATTAAAATAATTCTAGTAGATTTAAAAATACCTTAACAAGAATTGCAAAAAGGTTTGCAACCAAAACTACAGAAGGAAAAGCTCTTAGTCGTAATTGTAGAAAGCTTAACTGGAGAAAATTCAAGAAATATCAAGGCGGGAGGTAAATTCATTTTATGTTTCTACTGCGATTTTATACACCTATGGTGATTACTATGCGCTAATGTAAATTGCATTTTTAGATCCATAACTCAATCTGTTTTGGATTTTGCTCTCAAAATTATGCATTTTCCAGAATTGAGTCCCATAACCATGTTTTTTTCTTTTAATTTCAATACCTAGAGAGACTTCCGTTAGTGATTTGATGAAGAATCACCGCCAGCCATTAACTAACTCAAATACTAATTAATGAAATGACAAATCCTATTTAATAATCTCTATAACAATTTCTAATTTTGTGATAAAAATTTCATTACAAATTTAGTTCTGTGTCAAAGTTTAATATATTTCTTTAGGGCAAATATCACTAATGGTCCCTAAAGTTTTCATTTTTTCTCACTTTAGCTTCTCATGTTTTATTTTTGACTTTAGGGTCCCTAAATTAATAAATTGGTACCACTTTGGTTCTTTGGTCAATTTTTTAGCCACTTTTTGTTGGAAAAAGGACTTACGTCAATATCACCCATCTAAAAAATTATCATTTGAATAAGGAATAAATAAAATAGAAAATATCTAAATAAGAGAATCTAAAAATCACTAATATTCTTTGCACTCATGTAAGCATCAACTTTGTAAATCACATTTCTATTTGTTATTATTTGTCAGATTTCTTATTTAAAATAACAATTGTGCCCATTTTAAATGGGGAGTAACCCCGATGTGAGTCTTTTTTCGACGAAAATTGGCCAGAAAGTTGACTGAAGGACCAAAATGATACAAATTTGTTAGTTTAAGGACCTTAATGTTGAAAATAAAAGATGAGGGACTAAAGTAAGAAAAAATATGAATACGAGGGACCATTAGTAACATTTATCCTATTTCCCTATATATAAGACTAATAGTGACAAGGCAAATACTAATAAGTTTATGTGGAATAAAATCTATCACAGAATCATGTAATGTATTTTGTTACATTTGTGGTGAATATTTTTTACGTGCTTAATATGCTCCTAAGTAGCAAAATAGTAATTACATGGGTTAAATAATCATATAATAACAATAATATAGTAGGCAATTAAGAGCATTAAATTAGAATTAAATGGGAATGAAGGAGTATAGGCCCAGGAGCCAATCACCCAATAATACCTTAGCAATAGAACTATAAATACCTTAAAAAATCATAGAAATGGGGACGACTTATTTTCACAAAGATCCGCCGTTACTATGAAATTCGAAAAAAGACAGACTGATGGTTTGTGTTCTAGAGACCGAGACCCATTAAATTATTATATGATCCTTTGGCTGGGTCTCAGACTACATCATCTTAGCACTGTTTGTGGAACGAGACTGATCAGTTGGGGTGTGGAAGAAAAATTTTCCCGAATCTTTGTAGATTTCTCAAATGTTTTCTTCCAATTTCGTTATTTCTTCTTCTATTGTGACCGAAGTTGATCCTATTATTTTTGTAAAATAAGCTTCAAATGAGATAGCTAAGTACTTTTATGTATGGATGTTTAAATCGCTGGAGAAGATACAAACACTAAATGGGGAGTTGGAGTACATTTTATGAATTATGTTTCGTGAATGTCTCCAAGCCCTTTCTTTTAATTTGATCTCAATCTCATTGACCAAATATAAAATTTGTGAAGTTCATTTGACTTGCCTAATTTCAAGCTGAGGATGGCGTGCCTATTTGTTTATTAGTTGGTGATCTTTGCCCATTGTATTTTCAATGACTGTGAAGTAATTTGGTATTTCTTTTCACCTTGTCTGTTGAACGCAAAAACATGTACCAGCCATAATGTCCAGCAACTTTTTAACTACATGCGCACACTAACTACAAAACCTATTGAGAAATATGAAGTATATACCTAAGGATACCATAACTCCGCACATTGTTGAAGTCATGGAAATTGATTTCAAGAATTAAAGAAAGTTAACATAACAGCATACTATCATCAATGTTCTTAACACCTTCCGGGAAGGGAAATTTACTTACACAAACAATCAAGATAAGTTTTTCTTCCTTCAATTTTCAAGTTATTTGTATTATTTATCGTTCTCCTGCTATAAGAAAAAAAATGTCAATTAGGCCAATCCATAACCATCGTCTCCTACTATAGTGGACTTTAATATTTCTCTAAGTTAATATAATTACTTGATAAGCTCATATACAGGTAAGAATAATACAACATTCTCTTTTATTTGGTTATGAAATTGGAAACCTTATGAGATCCTTGAAATAATTTAGTAATTAATTTAGTAACAACAGAGTACTTGAAGTTCATGTCTGTCCAAAACCTGGTTATTTTATATAAAAATGACTATTTGGTTTCAGCTTTATGCTTGATGAGCTATTGATAATTATGATATAACATTAGTTTCTCCCTAGGTATATTGGCAAGCTATATTGATTAGGATTGACTCCTTTTATCATCCAACAATTTTTTACCAGGTATCAAAATGAAATGACAAAGGTTGTTATTGGAATTGTTGTTAAAATATCAACCTCCCACAACCAACATCCATGTACTTAGTTCATAAATCTACATTATTGAACTATGATGGGTTTGATCCCCTCGTTAGGATACATAGGCAGCTTGGGTTTTCTAGCCCAAGTCCAGCCTCAATATCATTAAAATTCTATGCATTTTCGTGTCGTGCCTTTATGCAGCAGTCTTGATGTTTTACTTATTAAAATAATCTACGAGTTCCTATTCAAATCGATTGCAAGATCCCAAAACTACAAGTTCCGCTTGAGATTGCCTGGGTGATCACTGGAACCACAGGTTCTGCTGAGATTGACTATGTGATCCCCGAAACCACAGGTTCTGCTTGCTTGAGATCGGCTAAGTGATCCCTGGAATCACAAGTTCCACTTGAGATTGATGACTAAGTGATCATCGGAACCATGAGTTCTGCTTGAGACCAGCTAAGTGATCCCTGGAACCATGGGTTCCTCTTGAGACCAGCTAGATGATCCCTGGAACCATGGGTTCCTCTTGAGATCGACTAAGTGATCCACAAACCCACGAATTCCTCTTGAGATCGATGAATTGATCCCCGAAGCTGTCGGTTCTGCTTGAGATCGACTAAATAATCTCTGAAGCAACGAGTTTCTCTTGAGATTGCTATAAGGTCCCCAGACTTAACAAATTCATATTAAGGGAAGCAAACCTTCCCAAGTTATCGCACAAACGAAATCAACATGGTGGAGCTGACAACGAGTCGACAATGAGTTCAAATAAGTTAAAATGGGTTGCCTGAAGGCAAATCGCATTAACATAAAATGACAAAATAAATGTCACCAAGCCTGAAATATGGCAGTGCAAGGAAGAAAGTATGGAAGGCAAAATTCATAGCATGAAACTGGAGCATAACAATGTTACTTAGATGCAACATCCAATCTTTGCCTTATTACATCAAGCAAAAAGAAAATACGATGTTCTACATATTCCCTAGACTAGCGATGCTAATTGGTTAGGGAGAAGTCTTGATAGGCAATAAATATAGTAAGCACAACTTTTCTTACTCTCATTTTGACTACCTAGTCAAATTGAGGGTGGAAGTGACTATATGATGTGCCTAATATGCTTCTCAATGGCAAAATAGTAATTATGTGGGAGAAATAAAATCATAATAACAATAATAAAGCTGACAATTAAAGACAATAAGTTAGAATTAAATTGGAATAAAGGAGAATAGGCCCAAGAGTCCATTACCCAATAAAACCCTAGCCCTAAGTCTATAAATACCTTTAAAAAAAAAAAAATGGGAATGACTCATTTACACAAAGATCGGCCGTTGCTGTGAAATTCCAAAAAGGATAGACCGATCTCGATCTGTCGTGCTCTAGAGATGAAGACCCATTAAATTATTATCTGATCCTTGATCCGAGTTCTCGACCACATCATTTTTTTTAATAAATGATTGATCCATTTTATTTTTTTTTAATAAATGATTGTTTTCTTACGTTAAATCTCGTGTTTTCTGGATGGATTCAAGGTTGCTATCACAAAACTATAACAAAATGTGCTTCCTTGTACCTTCTAAATTCAATGTTCTCCGAAAGTTCATGGACCAAGAAGCTAGCCATTTTGTGCCACTGCGAGATAGATGATGCAGAAAGTTTACAAAATAATCCTAAAATATATGTGCTTTAAAATAAATATCAATATACCTCCATGTAATTCCTTTTTAGTGCATGAGATTAGGCTGTGAGAAAATGTGGAAATAGCGTATCCATTTGGCTTATCTTGTTGCACAATACACATTAAACTTTCACTCAAAAAAAAAAAAAATAATAATAATAATAATAATAATATTAGCGACAAGAAAAATGTTTAATAATCTAAATACTTATAAGTTTTAAGTAACAGTAACTTTGTATTGTCATTATATAATTTCAAAAAAGACAAAAAATAATATTTTAAGTTATCATTATACACAATTAGTAATACAGGTATAATGATAATCTAGTGACAATCAAAATTATCATATAATTTGGTGACAAGATTTTTAATACTAAATAGTTACTATATATAAATATGTCAGTAATTGTATTAGTGAGAATATAATTTTCTGTTACTATTAAGTTTGTCCAAATCTTTTTTGTAATTAATTATATTTTACTGTCACTTTTTATTTAAAATTCATGAAAAGTTTCACAACATCACCTAACCTTTTCTCACTCATGCCCTTTTTGCAATATCACTAATTATGACAACACCCACTGAAACTTGGATAATTATCAAGGATTGATGAATTATTATAGTTACATCCCTCTTAAAATATTATATGTGATTCCATGAGGAAAGTACCTCAGTATACATCAGAGAATGTGATTATAATTATCTATCAACTAATCTAAGAATATAATGATAATTATTCAAATTTTAAGAAATATTTTGATAATTATCACAAATTATCTCATAGGGTCTTGAGGTATCATCTCATGGGGATGTTGGGGTTGTTGTGGTAATTATCCCTAAAACATATAAAGTGTTTTCAATCAGCGGTAAATTCATTAAAAACCCTCATATACTAGTGCATCTAGCTTTAATGCCACACACGCACACAAGATCTTAATATACATTTGTTCAGTTATTGCATATTGAAACCTGAACTCAGAATAAAGTAAGTTCTTTCAACAAGTGAAATTAGAACAGCAACCCCATTGCAATACCTATATATTTCAACAACTTCATCTTCTGATGATCATCATCACATATACGTTCAAGATTTTGACAGGGGAAAAAAAAAAAAAAAAAAAGGAAAAACATGCATGCCCAACAAAAGAGGCAAAAAAGAAGTGTGTGTGTGTGTGTGTGTGTGTGTATTGAAATAGGGTAAGTTGTACTGGACCGGTGGAGAATTAAATGATTAAATATGCCAAAATAATTAGCACCTAGCTTCCGTGTATTTATGATGCCTATTATTTTATCACAAGAGATTTTCTACTGCTTTCGTAAATCCCCAGGGGTAAAATACAATTTATCCCTTCTATATATATATATATATATATATAACCATAGAAATTTTTTCTCATATATAGATTAATCAACTGATAAAGTCCCTTGGCAACTTATACTAAAAATCTAGAATATGAAAAAACTGAAAAATGAAAAGTGAAAAAATAAATTAAAAAAAGAAAATCCATTTCAGTTTCATGACTTGAATCCAGCACTTTCTGTCCTAACTCTTTTAATCTTACCACGTAAAAAATTTGAAGGAAAAAGGTACTCAATTTCATCAGACAAATCAAGTAAAACTCTATTACTCTTTCTCTTTGCAGAGGGAAGTGCTTTGGGTTTTCTTGGAGGTGGTGGGCATTTCAGTAATTTGACATTGTTCTTCGAATGATCTTCTGCTGTTGGTGTTGTGCAGTACCCTCCATTATCTACTTCTTGAATATCACCTCCATTAGATGGCAATTTGATCTTCAAAACAGACAGTGAAACCACGCTTTTCTCCTCTCCCAAGAAGTCGCATTTCAGCACTGCATGCAAATCTTTCTCACAAGTCATTTTCTTGGGCAAACCCATTAAGGAAAATGGCTTTAAATCCGTTCGCATGAAGATTAAAAGAGCGAAAATGTGTAAAAATGAGATTTTTTGGGAGTTTTTATCAAGTATTTTTAGTTGTGGTTAAGATTGGGAAATGTGGAGGGTTAATATAATGAGGAGAGTATGTGTGTTGAAGTTCAACAATGGAATCATGATATAATTTTTTTTATACCACCTTTTTATTTTTTTTATTTTTCTTGAGTATTTTCGGTTGACTTTTTGTATAATTTAGCTTTTTTTCCCAATGTTTTCAACTTTTTAAATGAAATTGCGAAAAGCCCTTTTGGTGAGGAATCCAATGCAAGAAAAGAAGAAAACCCCCTTTTGTGATTCTACATTACTAACTTTGATGCATCTATGGGGATGTGGACAATTGCTATGTTGGAATTTGGAATTTGGAAAAAGCCTTTTAGGTGTACCTATTTTGTTTGTTTTTATATTTTTACGCACATATATATACATATATATATATATACATACACGGGTTGGTGTGTAGTTTCTATTTTCATGGTTCTCTTTTAGAGATAACTTTAACTAATTGGAGCTCGATTCAAATATATATATGCACACACTCTTTAGAATTATAATAGCATGCTTTACTTCTAGATTAACCTAGTAATATTTTAATTCATATGTTAAATTTTCAAAAAATTCACTTCATGTAATGTCATATAAATTCCATTGAATGATTAGTTTGTTGAAAATAGATTAATATTAATGTAATTTTACAAATTTTAAGAGTATTTTTGTAATTTGAACAACTCTAGTGGAGCGTTAGGCAATTATCCCATTCTTTAATTTGAATATTTAATTATTTTTCTTTTTAATAAAATCACTTAAATCTGTACTTAGAAATGAGTGTATATAATTGACAATTGAAAAACATTCCTTTGTTTCATTTGTAGGAGAGCTTCTAGATGCAGTATCAATAAAAATCTATCCATTATACCATTTAGATTGCAATTGATTAATTATCAGAAAAAATAAAAAGAAAAATAAAGGAGTATAATATGATGGGCTGAATGAAGGAAAAACATAGGATACTCTTGAGCTAGATGGTGATATAAATTTATTTAATATGAAATGATAAATTAAAGTAATACCTCATCTTAACTAATTATAACCAAAACAATAATCTCCATTTCCCTATGTGAAATGGGATCAACAAACATAAATATATGCAGTTAGTATAATCAACACGGATGGATTAGTTGCCACCCGATCCCTTGACATCTCTGCATTGTTCACATCCTCCACCAACCACATTAATAATGCATATCAATTATGATACATGTATAATATATATTTATAAAAATATATGTGGTAAC
This sequence comes from Handroanthus guayacan, assembly GCA_014898755.1. Lineage (NCBI taxonomy): Eukaryota > Viridiplantae > Streptophyta > Magnoliopsida > Lamiales > Bignoniaceae > Handroanthus > Handroanthus guayacan. The sequence continues at coordinate 353,426 of JACFYI010003736.1, forward strand.
CTTTAAACAATTTTCTAACAAATATAGGAATGCAAGTTGAACAAGATGATATTAGAAATTGGTAAAAAGAATTTATCGAGTTGATTGAGTTTGAACGAGCTTTAATTTTGATAACAGTTGAGCTGAGATAGTGGAGTATCTAATTTTATATATGTACATTCATCAGTATTTTAAAAATCAAATCAAACTCGAATCATCAACGTTTTCGAATAGTATATACAAAACCAAAAAATTTACTACGAAAAAAGTGTTCACTGAAAGTTAATTTTGACGCGCTGTAGGAACTAGGATTCCATCATAAATAGAACTCTATTATAAAGTTGTAATGGGATACTAGTTAATTTAATGAAGTGGTTACATGCGAATGATGATACTTGTGGCGATTTATGATAAAACTCTTTAATAATTTTTTGGTGTGATGAAAATCCCATCATAAAAGTTAGTTTCATAATAAACTCCAATTCTGTGATAGAACTAATACAATAACAAGATATAAACCAATGGAATTGTGATGAAACCAAATCCATCACCACTGCCAAAAAATTAGGCATTTGTTTCAGAATAATTGATAGGAAATTAATTATGTAACTAGGGCTACAAATTAGCTATAAATTATTCTTAGAAAATGTTAACTTTTATTATTAACTATAGTCAAGTTCGTAGCAAAAGCTAGCTATAAGAGTATTTTCTTCGAATTCAGTTACGAATTAATAATTGTAGCGAAATCCATAGCAGATACCCTTGTAGCTAAATTTAGCTACGAAATTGAGCATGACTAATAATAAAATTTAACATTTACTAAGGATTATTTGGAGCTAATTTGTAGCCTTAGCTATAAATTAATGTCGTAACAATTTTTTCATAGCTGATGTCTATATTTTTTTTATAGTGCACAAAGTCATATTAGTGGGAGATTTTGTTAAATCTATGTTGAATTTTTCTATTATTAAAGGAATATCTTCTTACAATGTTAGTTTTTAACTTTGACTTGCTATACTTGACGTACCAAATTCAAATGAATTAATTCACATCTTTATTCTTTTGTCCAACCCTGCTGATGATCTGGTTTGTTCATGGCCCACGGCAAAGAAAGCATGCTATGCTTTGTTGATTGAGTGGGAAATATACTATTTCCTACCATGCCAGGTTTATATAATATAAATATGAACTTAGGATTCCCACTTTGAATTTGAGTGAAAAATACTTAAAATGAGTGATGTTCCTTCTTTATTTGGGGGTGGGAGACATATGGATTTTTCTGAATTCAATAATGTTGGAGCCTGTAGGAGGGCTCATCATTCCAATCATCACCACCCAGCCCACAAGCTAGGGATATTAATGAAACGGCGCAATAGTATGTTTAGGAAGACAATGGAGGAAGCTAGATTTACCTCAATGTCAACTCAATCAATTTTTTTTTTTTTTATTATTTTTTCCCCTTTCTTCTTCTTCTTATTTTCATTTTTCTTTTGTTTTTTTTTTTTTTTTTTTTGTTTTTTTTTTTTTTTGGCTTTTAGTTTCTATATAGGGCAACACTTTTTGAGGTTGATTTGAGATATTGATTTTAGGAGTGATCATCCGAAAATCGTGATATGATTTAAGTTAGATAGATTTCAGGGTTGTGTCGAGGGTAATCTAATTAATCCAACAACCTAGACTTGAATTAATCACAAAAAAGCATTAGGGGTTGCTAGGGGTAGCTCGCAGTGAAAATTTTCTAATGCACAAGTTAATTAATCTGAGGAAATACAAAAGATTATTGAATAGTTAAAAATTGCCTAACTGATTATGTGTGTTCTATGAGTGGTATGCATAGGACTTGTCAATGTGTTAGAACCTGGATGGTTCACATGATGTGATCTAAATGATCAAGTATTGTTTTCAGTGAGTATTCCTACTGGGGTCGAGTTGATTTGCACTGGATTTAGTTCTGCGATTTTGTTCAAATTGGATATTGGCCCAACATAAAATTGAGGGTATTGTGGTCATTTATGGCTATACACATTAATATATAGAGTTTTATCTGTCCTCGATGCTAAAATCAATATTCTGAGGCCAAGTAATTAATAAGGGTGCTTAAATTGAGAGAATCTGAGTATCATGTGTACTTTTGAAAGATGTGTGCACATTTTTTTTTTTTTTTTGATAAATAAAGATGTGTGCACATTGATAATGTATTTGATAACTAGGATAATTGACACAATATTTTTTGAGATTTGGCCTAATTGTAAAAACATACTATATAATATTTCAGTTAATATGTTAAATTCTCAAGTATTTATGGCTGATGAGGCCTTGTCTTAGTGGCAAGCTAAAGGTCTCACAACATGGGAGGTCATAAGTATAGAGCTATTTTTCTGCCATATGTCAGGCTTGTCTAGTAACTTTTTTACTATATAGAATGGAGATGTTATTAAGAATTAATTGCTTTGTTAGATATTGTATCAGATTTTTTTATGATTATTGACATACAGTAACATATTAATTGCTTCTCTGAAAAATTATAATGATATTATAGTTTGTCAAATTATAAAGAATATTTTTATAATTAGGCCAAATCTCCAAAATTGTTGAGAAAATTATTCCTAGATTATAACAAGGTAATTTCTTATTGATAACATCCATCTCCTCTTGAGGCAAGCTTCATTCATAAGACTAGCCTACAATAATGAATTAGTTCCACATAGCAAAGGGGGACTAAGTGCTCACCGAGACTAGAAAGCAGGGCAAGGCGAAGAGTCAAGGCATTTTGTTCACCAAATGATTTGTTAAAGTATGAGAGGCAATCCAATTATTGTCATGCTATCGTCATTCGGATAAAGTGACACTGTTTTTTTCTTTTCATAGGGAAAGTGCAATTCAAACTCCACCAATAGCATGTGACTTTTTCTCTACTGTATAATAGTATTTGTTTACTGTATGGTAGTTTATAGAATTTATCTTGCATTTAGTTCTTGTATTGGATCTTTAAAATATATTCATGTAATGATTAAATATATTCACTTCTCTCTCACACAAAAATCTAATTATTTTCTCATGCATTTGATATGTTCTCTAATTATTCTTTAAGAAATCAAATTTTTTAACAAGTGCTATTGAAAATGTCTAGAAAATATCCGAAATTTAATTAGTTTTCAAATAATTGATATGCTTATTATGTTTGTCTATTATTTTTCAAACTTGAAATTACGTTCCCAAAATTATACTGTGAAAATTAATAATGAGGTTCTCCGAAACAAGTGCGTGCATTCAAGACCACAACCATATACTTGACTTTCTCTTGTAACAAGAATTATTATCGTTATTATTATTATTATCATCATGTTGTTATTGTTATTGTTGTTGTTTAAATTTTTTTGGCCTATTTTTTTTTCTATAATATACCAAAGTAAGAGTTCACTTTCTAAAACAAAAAGACCAAAGATATAAACATAGATATATATATATATAAGAAAACTTAGTTTTCGTCTAATTATTACTATAAGAAAATACTGTTATACTGACGAAAAATTTGTGACAGATTGCAATTCATTATACATGGACAATATTTATGGTGGCTTACCAAAATTAAAAATTGAGTAGAATATGTATGAATGATGATATTTATGATGGGCTTATTTTAAATTTCTATAATATATCTTTTGTTTGTGATGAAAAATTTCATAACAAGAATTAGTTTTCTGACGGACTTTAGTCTGTTATAGAATTTATCAATGACAAGGAATACGTTAACAAATTTGTAAGAGAATGAAATTCATCACAAATATCATTAAATTTGTTATGGACTTTTTGATTAATAGTGAGGAAGGTACCTTCTTATAGCGTAGATGTCAAATTAAATTGTTTTGTAATTTTACCTTGCATCTAATTGTATTGCACATCCGTGCATTTACTTGTATTTATTCGCCTAGCGTACGTCACAAATTTGATTGTCTTGCAGCAAAATCATAACAAAGAGGGCAAATATATCATTCCGTCTAAAAAGAAGAGAACAAATATATTTAAATAATAATACTTTTAAACCCCTATAAGTTATTGTTAGTTTAATTTATTCCAAAAAAATAATTTGATAATCGTAAAAATCAACAGTATGTGATGATTGTGTGGGGCATTAAGGTTACAAAGGAAAGTGCACACACTCTCATGCTACATAATTGCAAATCATTTACTGCCCCCCGTTCCCCTATCATTACTTTCACTCCATCCTCGGCCTCAGTTTAAGGGCACACTATGTAACATTGTCATATTGGCATTGTCGCAGTTTATTGCTTAATTTCTTCTCAACAAAATTAAAAAAAATAAATAAATCATATAATAAGAATGTAATTATGTAGGAGGTTGCCATCAATTGGATTTGATATGATTGTATATATTGATTAAGTGTATAAAGTAAAAAATAATAGATTCAAGGTTCAATTTTGCATGATTTGATTGCAAATAGATCTGGATCCGATTAAGAGGCTGTTTGGTTAAGTTTATTTATAATATTTTATAAGTTGTTTCGCTTCATCCTCTTTCAAATACAATTATAGAAATTAGAAAAGAAGGATTAAACAAAATTAACAAAAATGACTAACATACCAATATCGATAGATTACTTTTGAAAAGAGATGGTTGTGAAAACAAAAGAAAATCCTGGAAGGTGGTTTCATGCTTGTAAGGATGGGGTGCGTGATGGTGCATGATTGTTCTTTCTTCCAATAAGTGGATGACCCATTCTTTGCAAAAATTAGGCTCATAATTCTGAGACTGCACCAGCATGTTAACAAGGCTAAGGAGAAGTTGAAGATAATTGAGGAGTTCAGGGATAAGGCTAAAGTGAAAAATGTTGTTTTGATGAAGAAATTGAAAAATATAAAGATTTTGTTGAGTTTGTCCTGAATGTTGTATTTGTTCTTGGTTTATTTGAAGTAAGGAGTTTATGCTTGCGTTTTGTTGAAAGACAAATATAGGGTGTTTTGAGACTACTTGTGTTGGATAATGTTATATTTTGATATTCTGCAATCTTATTTTACTGTTAGCAAAAAGTTCAAGGACTATAAGTACTACCAAAAATTATTCTGAACCAATGATGAGTTACTGTCCATTTTTGTCTGTAAGGTCAAATTATAGGACCAAATTGCAATTGTTTCTTTTCTTAATCCTTGTGCCTTTATTTCCAAGTGAAAATGCAAAAGAACAAAAATAAAAGTAAAAAAGGAAAAAAATCCAAGTGAAAATGCCATGTTTACAAGGAAAGACCATAGTTACCTAATACTCTCTTTTGTCTAGAGTACCGCGAATTGGTATTGGTACTTTAAAATTAGCGTACCAGATGTATATCAGTTTACGATAATATTTTATTGTACTTAAATTAGTATTTTAAAATTGGTGTACCAAATCATTGAAAAAGGAGTACCTTACTTATGAGTCTTAGTCTGGAGAGATCATTTGAACGTTAGATTTTGTGTCATAGAGAGTAAAAATTTTCTTTCTCTAAAGATTGAATCAAGTACTAAATAACTGCACTTTAATAATTGTCATTTATTTTGATCTACCAACTACCCTCCTTCAAAATATTATCAATGTTGGCAATTATCCTTTTACTTGATTTGAAAGTTTATCCACTAAATTATCCGAGCGTACCGCGTACCAAAAGAACGTACCGACTAAACCTACTCGAGCGTACCGAATTTTTTATAAAAGAACTTACCGCGTACCCATACCCGTATCGCGTACCAAAGAGTACCGCGAATTCGGTAACTATGAGAAAGACATGAATAACATAAGGAGGCAAAAAAAAAGAACAAAAAAGAAAGCACGCGCACACTCACGCACACATCACAAACGTGGGCTGAGAAATAAGCTCATATTAAGGTTAAAGAACCAAAATTGCAAAAAATATAAAATCTATGAAACGGATTTTCCAACTTGATAAGTTAATGTTCCCTTTTATCTATAGAGTCCAGTTACAGGATGACAATAGACTGCATATTTGCTCACAGTGATAACAATTATTCTACACAGATAGTACATCATTTGCCCAGAGTAAAGTCTCA
>JACFYI010003736.1:359866-388173 GCA_014898755.1 Handroanthus guayacan
GAAAACTATAGGCTCTAATGAAAACGAATACGGCTTCTTGCCTGAAGATAATCACATAAAGTCAGAAACATTTGCGGTGCACGATGGAAGGGCCGGATTCATTGTATTCGGCCTTTGTAATCCACGTCTGCATCACAGTAGAAGACAACATCTCACCAATAATAATCTTGATTCTTGAAGAACCATCGATATAATAATGCATGTCATCAGCATAAGCAAGCACCGTACACAAAAGAATAGCTTGTCAGTGATGTTAAATGCGAGGACTATGGTGTATAATGGTTGGTTATTTTGGTTTTTTTCATTTTCCAGTACTAACTATGGACGCAGACAAACTGAATCAGTATGCAAGTCGGGCCTGACTGAGGAAGTGTTTGAATTTTAGTCAAGCGCTAGTCAATTAATTCTTGTTCATGGCACAACACTTCTTTTTTCACAATATATAAGTAATTATAAATGATTAAAATATTTTTTAAAAAAAATACACAAATTTGAGCAAAATGAACTGAATTGAGCTAGCTGAACCCCTTTTTCTTAGCTCATTGAACTCGAGCTGAAGAAAATGGTCAAGGCTCAGCTCGACTTATTGCATACCTAGTAACAACTGGTATGATATAAATGTTAACTTTTAGTCAAGAGTATAAGGAGGTAACCTGTTGAAAGGTGCTTATGGATGCCAAAATGGAACCTTCAATCCACACACTACACTTCTTTTCTGGTGGAGCAACTACCTTAATTTTCATGCTACTGTTAGAATAGTGCTTTGCAGTAAATTAGAATTGGCTTATAAAACTGCTCTTGTATGAAGGATCTTATTTTTGCAATATAAATAAAATAACTATCTTCTTTATATCCTCATAAATCGTCTCATCAACAAGAGATATGAAAGAAGTCCTCTAGATTGTATAAGGTTATAAGGCTAGGTCACACATATGATGGTGATAACAAAACTAGTCCTAGATGTCTTGATCTTAAATTCTTCTAGTCACAGAATTTTTGATATGAGGACATTTTAGATTCGAATAGATTTGCACTAACAATACATAATTCAAGGCGTTAAATTATTATCCCGTTTCGTGGGTGATCAATGTAATAGATACTAGTGCATATTAGTGGGTACTTGTTAGAGAATAAGTTTACAGAAAGACCCGATATAAAGAATTCCATGAGGTAGCTGTAAAGGCATTCGGCAATAGATTATTTTCTATCTTACGATAATACACATAATTAGTTCTTAAACTTGAGGGACCATGGCAATCCTACGGTAGGTCCTTATTTTTTAATGTGTGTCTCGGTCACTTATTAGTAGATCGCATGAGATGCACGTTGAGGATAAGCTATCTATGCGTAGAGGTTTGTGAGTTCCAAGAAAGGGTCTGTTTTCTCGTCTTGATGAACGAGATGTATCTCCTATGTTTTCTATGATGACTCAATTCGAGGAAATCCTTACCCAAGGTAATGTGTCGATTTGAAAAAGAGTTTTCAAAGTCAAATTTAAAAAAGAATTAATCATTAAGAATAGATGTATAGTTATTGGGCTATTAGGGTTGCTAAAAATATCTTAACCTAGGCTTCAATCAGGAGATGAAAAAATGAGGGACCGTATCGGTATGCGTAAGTAGGTGAGGTGCACAGAAATTAATTCATTAATCAATCGGACTTCATGGGCTTGAGGTTAGACATCGACTATGAAGCTTAGGTACTCTCGAATTAATACAGATTAATTCGATGAGTGATTAATTAAATTGTTTAATTAATCGTAAGTCGTAAAGAGTTATGAGCTCATGTCTAATTAATTGATAAATCTAAAGAGTCACACCCTTCCTTGAAAATATCCTCTGGATGAATTTAATGAAAATTCTTTAATTAGATTAGAGAAAAATCGCCGAAATCGAATTTAGGCAAAGGAAGAGAAATTTTGACTAAAAGTCAAAATATTTGACCGAAGTCAAAGTGGGTCTTTTTAGATAGATTAATTTGAAGAGTTAAATTAATCTAATTAATTTAATTTAATTAATTTCAATTTTTATTTTTAATTAGTCAAAGTAGAAGAATTTATTTGGAGAGAAAATTTATTTTTACTAGTGCCAAGTTGGAAGGCCATATGGCAAGTTAATTAAAAATTAATTAAAATATCACATGAAATATCTCATTTGGAGGCAAAGTGGACCAATCAAACTTGAAATGAAGAATCTAAATTCTTTTCTCCAAATTTGTCTTGCATACCAAGTCACCCAATATGATATAGATAACTCCTCCCCTTCATTCTTAGTAGCTTGGCCGAACACACCTCTTAATTTTTCAACAAAAATTGATTCAAAAGCTCCCCCCTTCTCTCTCCCCTTTCTCTCTAAGTAACTACCTTTTCATCTATACTCCATTAAAAATTCATCTTAAGTTTTCATCTAACCAAAGATTTGAGAGGAAAGGAAAAGAGGAAGTGTGGATCAATGATCTAGAGTGTGAATCCATATTAAAGTTGAAGAATCAAAAGTTGATTCAAGCGTTATTTGAGCTCTCGATTCTGGAGAAATTTAAGATTCGATCCTTTGAAGTTTTTGAAGGAAAGTTAAGGATATACTTCAAGTGCTGGGGTAGATCAAGCCTTAGATTGAATCAATCATGAAAATTAGGAGGTTGATCAAGTGAAGCAAGAAAAGTTTCGCTCACACACACGCAAAAGCTTATGGCTGAGAGGATTTTTTTCTTCAAGTTGAGGTAATTTTCTCCTCTCTAAATCTAAATCTATGTTCATATAGTGATCCTGAAAGTTTAGGCTGATTGATGAATGTATTCTATTAGTTTATTCCACTGCGATTATTGATTTATTATGCCTAACCTATCCTTCAGCTACTTGGTGCCAAAGCAGTGATTTCCTTGCTCATTCTGTCAGCAATACCTGGGAACATGGTCAAACCATCATTTAAGACTATGTTCCTGTTAGAGTAGTGCCCCGAAGCCAATTAAGTTTGGCTTATAACAACTGCTCTTATATAAATGATCTTATTTTTGCAATATAGATAAAATGGCCATCTTCTTTATATCCTTGTGTATTGTCTCATCAACAATCGATGTGGAAGAAGTCTTTTAGATTATATAAGGCTATGAGGCTGGGTCACGCATATGATGGTGATTATGAAATTAATTTCCAGATGTCTTGATCTTAAATTCTCCAAGTTATAGAATCTTTGACACGAGTACATTTTAGATTCGAATAGACTTGCACTAACGATGTATAGTTCAAGGAGTTGAATTATTGCCCAATTTCATGGGTAATCAGTGTAGTTGATATCGGTGCATGTTAGTGGATATTTGTTAGAAGAACGAGTTCACTAAGAAATCCGACATAGAGAATTCCATGAGATAGCTGTTGTGGCATTCAGTGATGAATTATTCTCTATCTTACGAGAGTACATATAATTAGTCTTTAGACTTGAGGGACTATGATAACCTTATGGTAGGTCTTTGCTTTTTGATGTACGCTCGATCACTTCTAGCGAATCGCATGATGTGCATGTTGGGAACAAGGTATCTACACATAGAGGTTTGTGAGTTCCAAGAAAAGGATCCGTTTCCTCATCTTGATGAGCAAGAATATCTCCTATATTTTTTATGATGACTCAATTCAAGAAAATCCTTATGTAAGATGGTGTGATGATTTGGAAAGGAGTTTTTAAAGTCGAGAACACAAATAAATTGATTATTATATGCACAGTTATTGGGCTATTAGGGACGTAAAAAATATCTTAACCCTAGGCCATAATCGGGAAATGCAAAATGAAAGGACTATATTTGCATGATATCCGTAAGTGAATGAGGTTCATATAAATTAATTTACCAATAAATTGGGCTCCATAGGCTTGAGGTTAGACATCAACTATGGAGATTGGGTGCTCCAGAATTAATTGAGATTAATTTTATAAGTGATTAATTAAATAGTTGAATTAATCATAAATTGTAAAGAGTTTAATTAGGTTAGAGAGAAATCGCCTAAATTGATTTTAGGTCAAAGAAAAAGAATTTTGATTAAAAGTCAAATTTTTTTACCTAAGTCAAAATAGGTCTTCTTGGATAAATTAATTCGAAGAGTCGAATTAGTCTAATTAAATTAATTGTTAATTTAATTAAATTAATTTTAATAGTTGATTTTAATTGATTAAAGTAGAATAATTAAATTAGAGAGAAAATTTAATTTCATAAATGCTAAGTTGGAAAATCATGTGACATTTTAGTTAAAGTGTTAATTAAAATACCACATGGAATATCCTACTTGAATGCCATGTGAACCAATGGAATTTAAAGGGAAGAATTTAGATTCTTTCCTCTAACTTCTATGCCACCTAAGCCTTCAAGTAGGATATAAATAACTATCATCACACTTTTTCTACCTCACTTTGCCGAATTAAGAGAAGGAAAATCTAAAAATTTCTTTCAAAATTCTCTTTCCCTCCAAAATCAATTTCCTCTTCATCTTCTACATTAGATCTCCATCTTCGGACTTAGATCTAACTATAAGTTTGGAAGGATTCAAAAGAGGTTTTGTGGATCAAGGATCTAAGTGTGAATTCACATCATCCATTGAAGAATCAAAGGTTGATTCCACATCATTGGAGCTCATGGCATTGAGGTTTCTTGGATTCATTTCGGTTTCTTCAAAAATCAAAGTTGATTGAAGATCTTCTTCAAGTTGTGGAGTAGATTATTGAAGAATCAATCAAGGATCAAGGAGTTGATCTACTTGAAGTGAAGAGAAATCGGTCACAAGGAGATCATCACGAGCAAATTGGTTTTAGCTTGGATCAAGGTATTTTTCTTATCTTTAAATTTAGATCTATACTCATATGGTGATCCTTGAAGGTTTAGGCTATTAATTCATGATTGATGAATGAAATTTTTAATTGATTCTGCTATAATTTTGATTGTTTATGTCTTACCTTCACCTTTAGTTCCCGTAAAGATCCTTCCTAATATCGACATCACATTTTTGATAGAGTCATACGTCGTTCATGAATGCTTGCAGCCTCCATTCCTATCATCGAAGGTTGGAAAAGAACCTCACGGCATCGAAAATGTTCTGCCCCAATAGTGATCACCTATCCGTCAAGTAATTTATAGCTTTTCTCAATGTCAGAACTGGTTTTGGCATTCTCTAACTCCTGCTCATAATCAAGAGCAATGTATGTAAGATTCTCTTTTATGTCCCTCATGATTTCACATTCTGTTGAGGTCATAAAAGAGTAGCCACGTTCTGTTGGGATTTTCATAAAGGCATTGGTAAGGTCTCGGTCGACTAAGTCGAGACGAAGAATGGCATGAGGCGGAGAGTATCCCTCATAGACTGGGACAGTATGACTCACCCCATCTCCAGAGTCCAAGAAGATAGTTGCAACATAGCAAAAATTGATCGTGTAATCATCAACCATCATAAATAACGTCTTAAAAATTTAACTTAATGGAAGTACCAACCTATTGTCCATCCACTGGAAAAAGGGAAAGAAGAGCTTGAAGAGCCGTGTACATGGCAAGAGTATTGAATGTCTCAAACATAATTTGAGTCATCTTTTCATGATTAGCCTTTAGGTTGAGAGTAGTTTCAGTGGAGATAAAAGAGTGCTCCTTTGGGGCAACAAGAAGTTCGTTATAGAAGGTGTGGTGCCATATTTTCACCATATTATCCCAGTTGTTCATAATACCATGCTCAATTGGATATTTGAGTGTCAAAATATCACGTTCGAACTGAGCTTTATTGTAACGATCTGGATTTAGAACATCCGTTCCTAGATTGGAATCCCTACTTTTGGGGAGGGCTTTAAAAAAATTCTCAAGTACAAACTTTATATGTAACATTTTTACAAAATCGTACTTATATTCTACAACCGTTCATTACAATCTTATTCCAACATTTTTAAATAAAAGTCTTATAATACAAGCTCAAATAAACTAATTCTCGAAATATAACATTTGTCATCATAGATATACGACTATACCAACATAAAGCAAAGACACAAGCTCCCAAACCATGATAACATCTGAAATTTATTTACCTATACATGGTAAAATATTAACATAAGTCAATTGACTTGTAAGAATTACAACTAAGAATGGTAAGGCCAAGAATCAAGTCGAGCGATGGATCAAGTAGTGAGCTAACGAAAATTTATCAACAAGACATGAGATGAAATACAGTCATAGGAGTTCAATAATCAAACAAAATCAAGAACACGAGAGGAGAGCTTATTATCAAACATAAAATCGAATAAAATAGGCAGAATTAGTATTTGGTGGATTTGTCACCTTTATCACTCCCAATATCACATATAAACACCTTATCTCTTCACAAGTCCCTTCCTCGAGTAGCCACTCAAAATGGGGCAACCAAAACAATCAATTAATATGATACTATCGTCATACCGCGTGTTACGGACTAGTTTGTCAAAAATTCCTACCTCCAGGTTTCCATAATACTATCCAACAAATGGGAAACCTACTAAAGGTCCAACTGTCGGCTCGATACTTGCCAGTGTCCCTCTTGAGGTCCCCAGAGCCCAACAATCAATTAATCAATAGATTTCAAAACCAACAACAATTGTCCGAATTAATCAAACGAAACTTTAAACCATAATCGGACATATTCAATCCCATCCATATGATGGTACATAATGAGTAGTCAATCAATCAACGCAAAAATTTTGATCAACCTCGGATACAAATCTTTAGATTCGATTCGAACCTTGGACATATAAAAATCATTTTTTAAGCTCAAAATATTTCAAAAGAATAAATCATGAACGTATTTAAGAAATTAGAATTAATCGATTGATAGATGTAAATGAAAACCAAGTTCAATAATTGATTCAATATAAACTTCAGACATAAAAAAATCATTTTGAAGCTTTAAAATATTTCAAAGAGATGAAATATATACCTAAGTTAGCAAAATAGGGTCAAACAAAAAAATTTTACTACTGCAATGGGTGCTCCAATGCTTGTTTGGGGCCTCAAACACCTAGTCACCAAAATGTTTACTATATTGGGTAGTTAGGCACGCATTTGGGCGCTAGAATTTTTTTTAAATATGGACTTAACAATAATTTTTTGAAAAAATAGAGTATATGATTAGTCTTCTTAAAACTCGATTTTTGGCAAAAGATTTCTCTTTTGAAAATACAAGCTTGGCATGAAATCTTTTCCCTTTTTGTTTCAAAATCAAAAGCTCAAAATTTAAATTGGAGGTAAGAATTTTTCTGAAAAAAAAAATACTTTCTTTTATGAAATCATAAACATAGCAAGGAATTTTCCAAACTTGATTTCACGCTCAAAAGCTCATAAAATTGAAAATAAACCTTCAATGTCCACAAATCCTCCAATCTAATAATCACACATATTTTGCAAGAATGTCCAAAGCTCCATATCACAATATAGTCATAAATCATCAATGATCAATTTCCAGAGTCCAAAGATCACATTCTAAGCAAGGGATTCCATGACGAGCAAAATAAGAACAAGATTAATCAATGATCGAACAAAGATATAGGCACAATCGAAAGTTTATTCAATAGTCATGGAATCAAAAAGGGATAGCCGTAATCCTTATCTTTGGTCCTTTGACCACAACCCGCAATATGTGTCTAAATTCTCAAAAATACTCCAAGCAAAATCACTTAGTCATTCAATATCAAAATTTCTTAGTTATCACATTTCCAAGAATGACAATCCTTATTCCTATTGTTTTATTTCAAAGTTCCTAATCATTTATCGATATATTTTACCTTCATATGATGGTGTTATATATATATTATAATATTTTTTTTTTGAAAATTTTGGATTGGGTTGGAAGAGTTTTGCACCTTGATTTGGGCTAAACAAATTTTTTGGGCCAAAATAATGCATATGATAAATTTCATGTGCAAGAAAATTTTTTGGGTGTGATAAAATATTTTGGTTATAGGAAAAATTTTGGTAATCGTGGAAAATATTCGTTGTTTGAACGATAAGGATTTAAAATTTTGTTAGGAACAATTTTTGGGTTGTTACACTCTCCCCTCTTTAAAAGAATCTGGTCCCCAGATTCATACTCGTTGCTCAGATTAGAGGAAAAATCTCTCTCACATTTCATCCTCACATCCCTAATTAGTTTCCATCTTTTGGTTTGTCCAGATAACCTTGTCTTGAGATATTCTCCGATTCCTAAGTTTTCCAAAGATGATCCAGGATACACATGGATTGTTCTTACACATAAGAGGTTACCCGGAATAGGTAGGTCAATATGGTTTATGATATGCGAGAAGATATAGGGTTCTAGGTATTTTATTGTTATTATGTCTAAGGATTCATAATGTCTCTAGAGATTTCAAATGCCCAAATTCATTCAACGCCATAGTTGCATTAACAAGAAAGATCTATTGTTTGAATCCAAATCAACAAGATCAAAGATTCAAACCAATAATTAGAAGTCAATGATAGCCTAATTTTTACCTTTGCTTCTAAGCTTATTGTGTTAGTTGAGGAATATCTTCAATTTTTTTTTTTTTTTTTTTTTTGGTGGTGGAGAAATAGAAGAAACTTTGAGGAAAGAGAAAAAAGAACAAGAGTCTATAGAAGGACTTGTTAATGTTGAGAATTAAAGTAATGAACGAGTGAGCGAATTATAAATGAAAAGAGAATTCTGAATGCATTATCAATTTGAGTAGAAAGCGCAAAGTGAGTGGCAATTCAATTCACAAACTTTGCTTAAATTATTTGAGTAATGAAAGGAAATTAAAAATCGATCATCTGAAAGAATATTGAGTTTTGAGGAGGAATCTTAAGATGAAATTAGGTAACATTAGTTCATTGTTGAAAAATGTATATAACATTGAAATTGTGTACTGGTTCATGGATAAGAAGCTTCATATTATCGGGTTACGCAGATGAAAAACAGACCACTTATCGAGGGGAAAGAAGTTGTGAGAAATTAAAGCTTGTTTAATGAGAGGTTTAACACATTGCTAGGATAATCACTGTACTAAAAAAAGTTTAAGAGAAATGGTGGCTATGTTGTTGAAGGATGCATGTAATATGTTGATTGAAAATCAATGTGTTTTCCAATGAAATTTGAAGAAAAATTCTTAATCTCCTAAAACCACGATTTCATGAAAATTATAAAAAATTTGAAGGTCTAAATGAATTGTATTAGAAAAATGAACGTCAAGGAAGAAGGAAATTGCAGATTTGGTTTACCCTCTAAAGGATCAAGACATAGTACTAGAAGAAATGATATCTAAACTTAGTAAAAATAATGAAAAAGCTAATTCAAATATTGAGAGAAATAGAAGAAATGGCAAAAGATCTAGATCATGATATAAAAGGAAAAGATATGAGATTTGTGACTATATTTAAAAGAAAAGAAAGGACATGGGAATAGTTCACAATCAGATTAATGGTCATCGTATCTGTCATGATGATCTTGAAAACATTGCTATGAAGAAGAAGTGGCGAAAGAAAATACTTTATTACTTAGTCCCAAAAAGCACAAATATCCTCTCATAATTCCTCGTGTCTTTTGATTCAAATCAGAGTTCGACGATAAATCCCCTTGCTTCCCATAAAGCGTAAAATAGGTTAGTCTCTATCTTGTACTATGGTGCTTACAAGAGATTGTGAATGAGGTCTATAAATTTGCATTTGAGTAGTTCTATTACTCTATCGATATAAATATCGATTGACCACCCGAGCGCAAAATCTAGTCTTGAAATGTCAAGCACATCTGTCAATACAGTATTATGCATTACATATACTTGTAGTAAAGTTGTCTTTTGAGCAGACATATTTTTATGCCTATCACCAACATTCCTAATTTTCCTTAGTCCTGATGTATAGCTTTATAATCTTACTATCGTTGAAGCCTAGGTCAATTCCATTTATAGCCCTTAATTTTCAATACCTTTTGTTCCTTCCAGGGTCATATGCCCAAATATATACTTACGAACTTAAGTTCTCTGACCTTTATTAATCAAATCATAATGAGTCTTCCAACAGACTCATCATATCCTAGCATATCCAATAGGAGTAGATATTTCACATGGTTTTTATCGCCCTTCTCGACTAAGGTAGCCTATGATAATCTTGTCGTATCATCATTCAACCTAAAGCAACCTAAACAACAAATTCCTAACACAATAACAGGGATAAAGACATCACACCAACATCACCAACATAGGATCGAATGATTAACACATAAATATAACGGTTTGCAAATTGGTAGGGCTCCCAATTGCAATCCAATATATTTAAGTATTATCCATTATATCAGATGATCAAAACTTAATTAGATTCATCCATATGATACAAGTCTAACGAAAGTTCCTGTTCCAAGGATCTTTTTCCAGCGTAGCTCGAGTTTCCTTCCCAAGGAAACCCAAGCTCTAATATTACTTGTAACAACTCGAATATAGAATATTTATCCCTAGACTAAAATCGCTACCTGTAGGTATGGCTCCAAAAGAAATTTCTCAAGTACAAATTTTATACATAACTTTCTTACAAAGTCATACTTATATTCTATAGCCATTCATTACAATCTTATTCAAACCTTTTCAAATAAAAGTCTTACGATACAAGCTCAAATAAAACCACAACCTCAAAACATAACACCTATCGCTATAGATATACGACTATACCAACATAAGCAAAGTCACAAGCTCCCAAGCCATGATAACTCTGAAATTCATTTAACTATATATGGTAAAATATTAACATAAGTACACTGACTTAATAAGAATTATGGCTAAAAATGGTAAGGCCAAGAATTAAGTCGAACCAATGCATTAAGTAGTGAGCGAGCAGAAATTTATCAACAAGATATAAGATGAAATAAAATCATAGGAGTTTGATAATCAAATAGAATCAAGAATGCTAGAGGGGAGCTCATTATCAAACATACAATTGAATAACATAGGTAGAACTAGTATTTGGTAGATATATCACCCTTATCACTCCCAATATCACATAAAAACACGTTATCCCTCCGCAAGTCCCTCCCTCAAGTCGCCACTCATGGAGGAACCAAAACAATCAATCAATATGACACCGTCGATGTACCGCGTGTCACGGACTAGTTTATGGAAAATTCTTACCTCTAGATTTCCACAGAACTATCCAACAATTGGGAAACCTATCAAAGGTCCAACTGTCGGCCCGATACCTCCCAGTATTCTCTTGAGGTCCCTAGGGCTCAACAATCAATCAATCAATAGATTTTCAAATCAACAACATTGTCCAAATTAATCAAATGAAGCTCTAAACCATAATCGGACATAAATAATCAATTCAATTCATAAGGAAAAATTCCAATCAATTATCCGAATCAAGAAAACAAAGCTTGAGAGTATATTGGGACATATTCAATCACATTCATAGGATGGTACACAATGAGTAGTCAATCAACAAAAATTGCTCTGATTTCATCAATGAGAAAATTTTGATCAATCTCGGATACAAATCTTTAGATTTGATTTGAACCTTGAACATATAAAAATCATTTTTTAAGCTCAAAATATTTCAAAAGAATGAATCATGGACATATTCAAGAAATTTGAATTAATCGGTTGAATGATATAAATAAAAATCAAGTTCAATAGTTGATTTGATATAAACCTCGAACATAAGAAAATCATTTTGAAGCTTTAAAATATTTTAAAGAGATGAAATTTTGACTTAAGTTAGCACAATAGGGTCAAAATAGAACAATTTTGCTACTGGAATGAGCACTCTAGCGCCTAGTAGCCGAAATGGTTACTAAATTGAGAGCTCAGGCGCCCATTTGGCGCTCCAATGCCCAATCAGAATTTTCTTTTTTTAATATAGAGTTAATAATAATTTTCTGAAAAAATAAAGTATATGATTAGTCTCCTTAAAACTCGATTTTTTGCAAGAGTTTTCTCTTCTAGAAACACAGCTTGCGATGAAACCTTTACCCTTTTTGTTTCAAAATCAAAAACTCAAAATTTAAATTGGAGGTAAGAATTTTTCTGAAAAAAAATATTTTCTCTTATAAAATCATAAACATAGTAAGAAATGTTCCAAACTTGATTTCTAGCTCAAAAGCTCATAAAATTGAAAATAAAACTTCAATGTTCATAAATCCTCCTATCCAATAATCACACATATTTTTCAAGAATCTCCAAGTGCTCCAGAGTCCAAAGATCATTTTCTAAGCAAGGAATTCCATAACGAGAAAAATAAGAACAAGATTTATCAATGATCGAACAAGGATCCAGGCACAATCGAAAGTTCATTCAATAGTCATGGAATCAAAAATGGACAGTCATAATCTTTACCTTTGGTCCTTTGATCACAACCCATAGTATGTTTTTAAGTTCCCAAAAATGCTCCAGACAAAATCATCTAGTCGTTCGATACCAAAATTTCTTAGTTATCACATTTTCAAGAGCGGCAATCCTTATTCCAATCATTTTATCTCACACTTCCTAATGTTTTAACGATGTATTTTACCTCCATAAATATCTTAGCTCGAATATCTTTTCAATGGTGGCTTCTAATTGACAATCCCATGATGGGATCTTCACCTATATTCGCATAACACCTTTCCCTGTTACTGACCCTATCCCAGGCAGCCATGGCAGGTTGTGTTCCAATGCCAATTTTGGATATTTTCTCCTTACTTTTGAGTGATTATTGATCTTAAAATCATCTACATTCGATTAGGTTTCTAACGGTATATTATAATGTCTGATTTGACATGATGAAGGTGGGTTTCGAAGCTTTGGAAATTGAAAGTAATGTAAGGGATAGTGGTTACCCAAGACCATGAAAATGTTTGTGTGTGGTTATAATCCATCTTGTAAGCTTTAATAGATTTTTTCCACAATCTCAAATGTTTTCCAATATCAAAAATCTTAGTTACCTCATTCTTCACAATAATTGCACATCTCATTCCTTACTTTTTCTTTAAGATTTTCAAGGAAGCTTAAAGCTTACCAAAAGTTGCTTTCGGGTTGATGTTCTTCTAATCCTTTACCCTTAGCTCCAAATTTTGTTGAGGTCCAAAAGTCTCAATGTTATAACGCCTATGAAAACCAAAAATCATATATTATGCCACATTTTACATGTGTCCTTATACGTTAATGTATCTCATAATCTAGTATTCTATGCTTACTAAAGTTAGAATTTGAGAAGAATGTGTTATCTTCGAAGTCTTCCCCCATTTCCTTTGTAATATTAAAGGTTTTGAAAGATATATAGATATATATATATATATATTTATGGAGGAAGAAGATATACATTCAAGATAATATATATGTATATATAGAGAGAGAATTGGATGCAAGAAAGATATGTATGTATACTTGTAAGGAGACGAGTTGCAAGAATGAAGTGTTTATCTTGCACATGCCCTTCTATTTATAAGGGAAAAAAAGGGTTCCTTTACAATTTTGAAAAACTTAAGGGGTATGCCATGTGTCAAAAGAAGAATGCGTCTTTCATTTCTCCCACAAAAGCCAAACTTATTGCGGAAGAATGCTACATGGTATTAGGTAGAAAAAATCCCTTATTTTGTCGACGGTTGGCTAGATGGCGTGTGTGTGTGTGTACATATATATTATATCTATATATATTGAAATTTTTTGGATTAGGGTGGAAGAGTTTTGGGCCTTAGTTTGGGCTAAAACAATTTCTTTGGGCCGAAATAATGTATATCGTAAATTTCGAGTACAAGAAATATTTTTAGGTGTCATAAAATATTTTGCTAACCATGGAAAAGATTTGTTGTTTGAAAGATAAGAATTTAAAATTTTATTAGGGAAATTTTTTAGGTTGTTACATTCGTCCCCAACGTAAGCATCTCTCTAGCCCATACCTACCATCACACCAGTGTGACGAGGCTGACCAATAATATTCAGAAACACAGCTCTTGGGGTGTCATCTCTAGCATATCCAACTTAATAAAAAATTAAACTAACGAGATTTTACAATACCCATATTGTAATGCAAACACAATGCTCTTATAAACGCTCCAGGATTTCATCATAATACACATAATTTGTCAACATTTTTTGTTATATTACCTTAATCGTTCCTACCCCATTATCACAGACAAGGGGCTGAATATCCTCCGAATCAGCCATTGTCAATCAACAGCCGAAACAAAAGGAAGAAATGAAGAAAAGGGTGCAAGGTTAAGAGTAAAATAATGAATAAATGTATTAAGATCAATATGCACATAAAAAGTAAGCAACTATAATTGCATAATGAAAGACTTTCTCTATAGAACAATGAGTATAGATACCATTATTAATGAGATCTACAGCATTGATAGTAATTGAACCTGCAAAATAGTACCGTTGATAAGATTTACATATTCTTTTAAGTTTTAACCCTTTTTATCAGACATGACATACATTTCCAAATACGATCCCAAATGATTAAAACAATCAGATGGATAACTATGTCATTTGAAAAGTATATGGGTAAAAATATAAAGCAATCAGGCAAGGCTGTGAATCCCATTGCATTAGAATCATCTATAAGACTGAGATCCATGCTATAAAGTATATAAGATACTCTAATTCCCATTCCATTAGAATGTTCCATAAGATTGAGATACATGCTATAAAGTATATAAGATACTCTAATTCTATCATCACTTCCAATTTTTTCCAAGGACTTAAAAAGCATTCACAACATCTTGCATTATTGATAAAGATGCATTACAAAATCTAGCTACATTCGTACAAAACGTGCTCCCACCATTAATTAGAAGCAAGCAAAACATTATAAAAATAAAAGCATATAGATTCATTTCCTTCTCCCGAAAATACAACTCATAGAAAATAAGAAGGGAAGAAAATCCAAATTCAAGTGCATATTCAGAACACAAAATGATAACAAACAAAGATATCAATACAAATATTTAAAAACCAACACATTTTCAGACAATCCCTTTAATCTTTATTTTCCTTCTACAGAAAGAAGAAAAAATGATAAAATCCACCAACCCACTTGCTAAAAGTGTAAAAGGAAGTAGACTTAAGGAGGACTCTGGAATTAGTGGAGTAGACGTCGCGCCCAAAGTGGTTGGAGTTTTTGTTGTTGGGGAAAAAAGGTTAATAATGAAAAAAAAGGTTGAAAAAGGTAAGGTTATGAACTTGGTTTGAAGTGTGTTGTTGCCTATAATGTCAGCCTTCCCTCGCCCAATTTGCTTCTTGCTCTTGTTTTATGTAATACCCTCCGAAAAATGGCATTTTATCAGAAAATGATAAAAAGATTTTGTTATTTTGAAATATCAAATCAGGTATGGGTGTATATATAGATATATACTTATATGCTATGTATAAGCTACTTTTGTCTCTAAAATAAAATTTTTTGTAACTTTACAAATTTGTATTCCAAATGAATCTTTTAGTATATCTACATATATACTATGTATAAGCTATTATAAAGTTTTATTCGTTGATTTTATATAATATAAAAACATAAATGTAATATTAAAGGAAAAATTAAAATTTGATTGTCATTATAAGGGAAAAATTGCATTTGACCCCTCCATCTATTTTTTTGTTAGTTGATCGATAGTCTTAGGGTTAAATTTGTAATTACACAAAATATAAAAACAAAAATGAAATAAAAAATATAAGTCAAAATAACTTACATATGTAGCCAATAAATAGCTACCATGTCCAATAGTATGTGGGGAAAAATTGGGTGCTTTGCAAGCTTTTACAAAATATGCACCATTCTTTATAAAACCAAAAACTCTTCATTTTCACTTCAAAATTTTTCATCTTCTCTACTACAAAAGCTTGTATCTGTGGTTTGATTTTTTTCTTTTTTCCTTCTATTTTTGAAAATCACTGTTCAATTAAGTACTTAGTAAACTAAAAACTCTTATCATCTAAGGATTTTATTTTTCCAAATATTTAGTTAGTGCTATTATGCAATATTATGTTAATTTCTATTTTCTATATTGAAGTAGGAATGGTTTTTGAACCACAACATGGTATTATTATCTCGAATTTTGGTTGTAACTACTACGAATTATTATATTTTTATCTAAGTTAGCACTTTTCATCAAATATTTTTTCTTTTGGATTGGATGACACCAATCTTCAATTTGTGTATAGTATATGTAAGTTTTATGGCATATATGGTTAACAATTCAAGCCTCAAGCTACTTTGACAAATTAAGGCTGCTTCAATAAAGTGGTGGACTTGCAGAACTTGCCTTGTCTTATTTCTTGTTAATTTGGGTAAAAATTATTAAGGAACCCTCATGCAATCTTGGAATTGAATCTATCTTATTTTGGCCCAAAAGAAAATTTTTAGTCCAATTTTTGGCGCAAAACTTGAGCTCAATCGCGTCCAAAATCCAACCCATTCACTATGAAAATATATATATAGATACATATATATATGAGCTCGGCCAAGACCCTCATATCTTAAGGGGATATTTTCAATATTTTAACCATATTAATTCCCAACCAAATTTAAATCATCATTGTGCATTGGCAAGATACTGTAGGAAGTGGACACATTGCACAACAAATTGGAAATGGCCATGGAATCCCCAAAACATCTTCCATGAGTTTGAAGTTTGTCTTGCAAGACAAAGACCCTTTTTGCTTCAATATTTGCTAGACAAATACTCTTTTTTCTTACTTCAAACCCTTGTCTTCCACATTCAAGAACATCTTTATCTTTTCTATCTTCCTTCAAGCTTTATAATACTTCAACATCTTTTAAACCTTAAAGTTTAAATTCAAAGGGGAAAAGAGTAAGGTTAGACACTTGGTAAGCTCAAACATTTATTATAAGTGTGTTATTATATAGGGTTTTGATGAAACATGGTAATAAGAACTAATGATCTTGGTTGTATTGGAAGACTTGCTTGAGAAGGGAAAGTTTGCTATTACCTTTGGATATAAGCTAAGGAGCTAAGGATTATGACTAACTTGTTCCTTTGATTTCATATTATTTATTGAGTATTGTTGTGCTCGATTCCTTGATTGAATATGATGATTGAAATATTATGAGACTTTCCCTTGTTTGGAGAATTTTGGATACTTTAACTAGTATGATTTCTACCCTTGCTCTATGTTCTTGAACCCGTGAACAACATGGAGATTATTGGAGTTGAGAACTTGGACAAATAAGGACTTAACTACTTTTAAAGTTTAAGAACACAAGTTTGGAGTTTTTGTAAAGTTTTCTTCCAAACTTTGATCCTTAAAAATCTTAAAAAATGATGAACAAAACTAATCTTGATTTTATTAAAATTGATCTTCTACTATTCTACTGAATTTATAAAAAGAAAAATGAAAAATGTTGGGCGCATTAGCATCCAGGGCAGTAGCCCCAAGCAGCATAAGTGCCTTCGCGCCTATTTTCGAGCACATTTGCGCTCACTCAAGAACACCTTTAAGTGTAATTTTGACTCGTTTTGCCTTTATATGTCCATATATCACTCCAATAAGCTATCTTAAATTTTGACTATTTCTTTTACTTGTCCAAAATTCAAATCAAATTGATTGATAATGTCCAACCCTCATTTGAACTTTGAAAATTTTAATTCGAATGATTATCTTTGCTCTCAAAACCTTTTGTGTGCTGGTTTGATGGGCCCTTGAAAAGTTTCAGGAGGGATGTTGGGTGGCGTCAAGCTGACAATTGGTCCTTTAGAAGGTTTCCTACTCGCTAGATAGTTCTGCGAAAACCTGGATATTGGTCTTTCAAAGATTACTCGGTGACACATGGTATGTCGACATTTATCACATTATATGATCGAGTTACCCTATCCGAGTGGCCAGTTAGTATTGGGCCTGTGGAAGGATAAGGATTATATGTGTGATTTAAAGTAATAAGGGTGGCAGATCCACCAAACACTGGTTCAGCCTATGTTATTCAATTGTGTGTTTGTTTTTTAACTCTTACATGAGTTACTGAATTCTGTTTGGTTATTGGAACTATCACAATTGTGTTGCATATTTTTACTCATTATAAACTTCATTGGCTCTATATTTGACTAGTTTATTCGACCTAATCCTTTATCATTCCTAGCTATAATTTTTACTAAGTTAGTGGACTTATTTCTATATATTACTATGTGTAGGTGATTGAGTTTTTGGAGTTATGTTGGATTGAGAATTTATACCCTTGTTTTGGTTTAGAATATTGGTACTGTATGAAGAATATTATGCAATGTAAATGGCTTGTAGCTACTAAAACTTGTGTTATGTTGAGTTTAGACTTGAGCCTTATTTTGTATTAGATTGAGGAAAACTAGATATGTTATGTTATATTATGGCTTGTAGCCCTTATGATGTTTCAATTTGTAATAGATATTAATGTAACAGATAAGTGATGTATATGTTTATCTGTTTGTATTTTTATTTTTTCTCGGATTTATGTTGCTTTGCTAGAGGTTCGCTTGTGGGTAGGGTTTCTAGCTTGGGGACGAACATTCTAGGCTTAGGGGCATTACAGGTGGTATTAGAGCACAGAATAGGAAGCCTTAGAACTCTTTAGTTTGTTATTATATATTATACAGTTTTCCTTTATACTTATTAACCTCGTTTGTTGATTGTTGGTTGTGAGATGGGTAGATGGATAAGGGAAAGAATAAGGTGGATGAGTGGACCAACTCGAATCATAGTACTAGTGGCAGTGACATTGGTCCGTTGAAGGAGCAACGTGTGGACTATGATGACTTGTTGGAGGAAAAGGACAAAGAGATCGAGTATTGAAAAAATGCTTACCTGAAACAATATAAGCTATATATGGATTATAGCAAATGGGCGAAGCCCAAGATGAAAAAGATGGTAAGTGAGCATCAAGGTTAGAATCTCAACATAAAAAATATAACTGCCTGTTTGAGGACGACATCAGAAAAATGTCAAATTTCTTGTTTGGCATAAAGTGGGTGGCACAAGATTACATCAGATGGGACTATGTCCCCGATTTGAGAGGCCGGATGAGCTGTTGATGCCAACTTTGTTTGGGAACAGAGTATACACATCAAAGGCTCACAAAGCTGGTGGGGTGAATATAGATATGGCACCTTTCTCCGGAGTGCCAAATAAGAATCCTAACTTTGGAGTTGGAGCATCCAATGCACTAAGTGAGGAAGGAAGTGGTCAGAGGAGATTCCGATAAACAGCATGTATGAGGGTTATACCCCCACCACCCCATACCCCAATGCACATCACGGATAAGAAGTTAGAATGGTTTGAAAGACACCTCGAGGGCCTTGAGGATGTTGACTTGAGTGAGAGGGAGGTCGACTTGAGGCTATGAGATATGATGGTGTTGTTAGTGGTAGGAATGATGGAGTTGCAGGTGGTGAAGGTAATGATGGTATTGGTGCTACGGTTGATGGTGGAAATGACGAAGAAAATAATGAAAAGAAGGAAAAGCCAGAAGAGGATCTAGAGGGGGATTCGGAGGAGGACCCAGATTATCAGCGTTGAGATTGTGCGAGACTAAAATTGAAAATTTTCATGTATATGTTTAGATATCTATGCACATATAGATAGTTATATAGTATGTAAGCTTTAGTTTTCCTAACTTTGGTTAGTTTGACATGTATAGTTAGAATGTGATATAGGAACTTGAAGTGATTATGTTACCATCTCTTTTTGCTAGCTATGGTAGATGGTCTTGTAACCATATTTTGTATTAAGTAAAGTTATTACTTCTTAAGTAAATAAATAATGCAATTTTTGTCATATTGCTTAGTCCAATTTTCACATCACATTAGATGTGTTATGATAATCTTGATCATTTATGACGAGACTAGATAATGGAATGGTACTAAGCAAAGTTTGTTTGACGAATTTAGATAATTATGACAATGAGAAAAAGTACCTCGAACACAGAATCCCTTAGAAACCTGGATAGGTCGATGCGTGTGTTATTTAAGAAAATTCCTACACTCGAAAACCCAAATCACATGAAAGACAATTTACCTAGAGATGAACCACATGAATGAACACCTCTTGTAAGAAATGAATCGGCAGTAGATTGACTATTCAACCTGTTACAATAACTTGTGAACTAGGGGCATGAGAATGAGGAAAATTTTGAGGATGCGCTATTATCCCGATTTCTGAGATTTGACACACTTAGGTTCAGGGGTGACCCCGATGACAGGAAAGCCAAGTCTTAGCTAAGTGAAATTGAGAAAATCTTCTGGGTACTTAATTACACGAAAGAGCAACAAGTAAGGTATGCTACCTTCATTTGGAAGGGGCGGTGCATAACTAGTAGCGTGTTGTGGAACAGGGATGAGATTGAATGGACATGGGATGAATTCAGTGCTGAATTCATAAAGAAATATTTTTCTCAAATGGTCAGGAATATCAGGGAAAAAACTTATGAATCTGATCCAGGGATTTATGACGGTGACGGAGTAAGGTGGAGTATATTCAGTTGATTCAGTACGCTCTATATATCCTGGTCGATAAGAGGAGGATGACGAAAAGATTTGTTGAGGGATTGAAGCCTAAGTTAAAGTGTGTATTGGCTATCTGCAATCCCTTTAGTTATGATGGAGCAGTAGAAAAAGCGGTGGAACTGAAAGTAGAGTTTCAAGAATTTCAAAAGATTGATGATAAGAGGAAAGGGAAATTGTCAGGTAAATTCAACCAAGAAAAAAGGAAAAAGGGTTTATTTGCAAAGAAATAAAAAAACGATGGTAGGGAGCTTATCAGCTACGAAGGGTATGGCTCAAGCAACAGTCAAGAAAAGAAGTTGCAATTTTTGCAGAGACATCTCCCACACTAAGGACAAGTCTTTAAAGAAACAAGGACGATGAGTAGCCTATGGGAGTTTCCAGCACTATGCTAAGGACTAGCCAAAGAGCTGCAATGACACAAGTGCTCAAACACCAAACGAGTCACAATAGAACACAGTAGGAAGTCCACAGGTTCAGGCGAGGGCATATGTTATGGTGGTTGAGGAACTAGTGGACCCTACACGAGTGGTACAACGTAATATCCTAATCCAGAATTTTTTGTGCAAAACTCTGGTTGATCTTGCTGCTACACATTCTTTTATATCAGTTGCGCGTGCTAAGTGAATATGGTTGACCTCAGAAAACATAAACACTCCTTATGAAGTCCATATCCCTGTAAAAGGATGTTACGAAACTTGCATTAGGTACTCAAATTGCCCCATAGGAATAGAGAACTAAGAATTCGTTGCTCATCTCATTGAACCACCAATCTAGGATTATAATCTTATTCTAAGAATGGATTGGCTATACTACCATTAGGCTATGGTAGATTGTTTCGCTAAAACAGTAAAGGTGGGAACAGGAGTTGGGGTTGGAATTGACAGCGGCTTCAAGAACAATAAAATAACTACCATTTCAGCATCAAAGGCCAGAAGAATTATCAAGAAAGAAGGACCCAACCTATCTAATCAATAAGCCACAAGATACTACAAAGTTGGAGGATGTGAGGGTAGTCAGAGAATTTCCAGAAGTGTTTCCTGAGGAACTTGATTCACTACCCCCGAATAGAGAAATTACGTTTGTAATTGAAACTCTTACGGGATAATGCCATTCTCGAAAACCCCTTATAGAATGACATCAGTATAACTGAAAGAAATAAAGGGGCAACTATAGGAACTGCTGGATAAGGATTTTATATGACTGAGCTCATCCCTTTGGGGAGCTCCGACTCTATTTGTAAAAAAAAATGATGGTTCACTAAGGATGTGTATCGATTATAGGGAATTAAACAAAGTGACTATCAAAAATAAAAATTCACTACTCCACATCGATGAACTATTTGATCATCTTCAAGGATCTGTGGTATACTATAAACTACACTTACATCAAGGGTACTACCAATTGAAAATACAAGAAGCGGATATTCCCAAAACCACATTCAACTTACGATATGGATATTTTGAGTTTGTTGTGATGTCATTTGGATTGATAAATGCTCCTGTAGCATTCATGGATTTGATGCATCGAGTTTTCCATCCATATCTTGATTGCTTTGTGATAATTTCCATCGAAGATATTTTGGTGTACTTTAAATTCGAAGAGGAACACGAAGAATATCTGCATATCGTTCTTCAGACTCTTAAAGAGCATAAGTTGTATGCCAAATTCAATAAGTGTGAATTTTGAGAAAGTAAAGGTAGTACTTAATTGGAAAAGATAGGAGACGGTTACCAAGGTGAGAAGCTTATTAGGATTAGCAAGATTCTATCGAAAATTCATTTAGAAGTTCTCCAAGATAGTTGGTCCTCTCACTCAATTGACCCATAAAGATCAGCGATTGAATGGAACCAAAAGTGCGAAGAGAGCTTTCTGGAATTAAAGAAGAGATTAACAACAGCTCCGATACTCGCACTACTCGATGGGTAAGAAGAATTTATGGTGTATACCGATACTTCCAAGAAAGGTCTAAGCTGTGTGCTGATGCAGAACGGGCAAGTGATTGCGTATGTCTCAAGAAAGTTGAAAAATCATAAGTAGAACTATCCCCTCATGATTTGGAATTAGCAGCGATAGTTTTTGCTTTGGCTAAGTGGTGCCATTACTTGTATGGAGCCAAAGTGGAGGTTTATACAGATCACTAGAGCTTTAAATATATTTCCAGCCCGAAAATTTTGAACTTGACACAATGACGGTGGATGGAATTTTTGGAGCATTATGATTTCACCATCGCTTACCATCTGGGTAGAGTAAATTTTGTCACTAATACCCTAAGCCAAAAAGGGAGACTAGCAAACATGAGCATATATCCTAAATTGGACAACGAGATTTTAAAGGCTCAAAAGGAAGACAAATGGATACAGAAGCTTAAATCCTCCATGAGGGCACAAAGGGAATCTAATTTTAGGATAAATGTAGAGAAACTGTTGTGTTTAGAGGACATGGTATATGTTTGTGCAAAAATGCACGAGGAAATACTGATAGTAACCCATCAAACTAAGTACTCATTACATCCTGAAGGGATAAAGACGTATAGAAATTTGAAACAGAAATTTTGGCGGGATGGCCTGAAAAGGGACATAAGTGAATATATTCAGAAATGCTTAACTTGTCAACTCGTGAAAGCAGAATACCAGAGACCCTCTGCAAAGTTACAGCCACTTCCGATCCCAAGTTAGAAATGGGATTAGATCGCTATAAACTTCATCGTTGGTCTGCTTGTGGTAAAATGAGGCTATGATAGTATTTGGGTTGTGGTTGATAGGCTCACAAAGTTTGCACATTTTCTGCCTGTCAAAACCCAATACAATGTTGAGAAACTTGCCGAAATTTATATCAAGGAGATAATTCGATTACGTGGGACACCTCAGAGCATTATCTCCAATAGAGATCTAAAGTTTACAATGAGATTGTGAAGAAGTTTATAGAACCATTTGGGGACTAAATTATTGTTCAATATGGCAGCTCATCCTCAAACTGATAGACAATCAGAAAAAGTAATTCAAATACTGGAGGACATACCGAGAGCTTATGTTTTAAACTTTCCTGGAAATTGGGATAGGCACTTAGCTTTGGTAAAATTTGCCTATAACAACAATTATTAAGCTTCACAACAAATGGCACCCTATAAGGCTTTGTATGGAAGAAAATGCAAATCGCCACTGCATTGGAACTTGGATGAGAGGAAAAGTACCTCAAGAGAGGGAAGGGACGAACTACGGCCTAAAATGATATAGGAGGTAATTGATAAGATTCAGATCATTAAGACAAATAAAAAAATGGCCTAGGATTGTTAGAAAAGTTATGCAAATAAACGATGAAAGGACCTGGAGTTTAATATTGGGGATCAAGTGTTGTTGAAACTTGCTCCATGAAAAGGAATGCGGAGGATAAGAAAAAACAGAAAGTTAACTTCAAGATACGCATGACCTTTCAAGATCATCGAACGTATTGATCTGATGGTGTATATTAGATTTTCTGCCAAACCTCACAGGGATTCATGACATCTTAATGCATTCCAACTACTGAAATACCACCCAGAATCCTTACATATCATCGAGCATATTGAGGTGCCCATCCAAAGCAACCTCACGTAGATAGAACAACCTGTCCATATCCTATATTATCAAGTTCGGGAGATTAGGAATTATATGATACCCCATGTTAAACTTCTTTGGAGAAATCAAAAGATCGAAAAAGCCAATTGGGAGCGTGAAGACGAGATGCATGAGAAATATCCTTATCTATTTGAGAAAAGGTACGAATTTGGGGAATAGAATCTTTTTAGGAAGGAAGAGTGTAACAACTCGAAAATTCTCCTAATTAAATTTTCAAATCCTCACTTTTAATCAGTAAATATTTTTTCGACTTTTTGAGATTTTTCTCATGATTAAAATATTTTATCATTTCCGAAATTTTTCTTGCACTCGAAAATTATCATACACATTATTTTGGCTGAAAAGAAATTTTTAGACCAATCTTCAGCCTAAAACTTGAGCCCAATGGTGTCCAAAACCTAACACATTATACTACAAAAAATATATATAGAGATACATATAGATATATATATATATGTGAGCTCGGCGAAGACCCTCTTATCTTAAGGGGATATTTTCAATAGTTTAACCAAATTAATTTCCAACCAAGTTTAAATCATCATTGTGCTGATTGGCAAAAGGCCATACGAAGTGGACAACAAATTGGAAATGGCCATGGAGTCCCCAAAACTTCTTATATAAGTTTGAAATTTGTCTTGCAAGACAATCACCCCCTTTCGCTTCAATATTTGCTAGACAAACACTCTTGTCTTCCACCTTCAAGAACATCTTTATCTTTTCTATCTTCTTTCAAGCTTTATAACACTTCAACATCTTTTAAACCTTAAAACTTAAATTCAAAGGGGAAAAGAGTAAGATTAGACATTTGGTAAGCTCAAACATTTATTATAAGTGTGTTATTATATAGGGTTTTCATTAAACATGGTAATAACAACTAATGATCTTAGTTGTATAGGAAGACTTGCTTGAGACTAGAAAGTTTGCTATCACCTTTAGATATAAGCTAAGAAGGTAAGGATTATGGCCAACTTCTCTATACTATTTATTGAGTATTGTTGTAATCAATTCCTTGATTGAATATGATGATTGAAATATTATGAGATTTTTTCTTGTTTGGAGAATTTTGGACCCTTTAACTAGTGTGATTTCTATCCTTACTCTATGTTCTTGAACCCTTGAACAACTTGGAGATTATTGGAGTTGAGAACTTGGACAAATAAGGACTTAACTACTTTTGAAGTTTAAGAACACAAGTTTGGAGTTTTTGTAAAGTTTTCTTACAAATTTTGATCCTTAAAAATCTTGACAAATGATGAACAAACTAGTCTTGATTTTATCAAATTGATCTTCTGCTATCCTATTAGATTTATTAAAAAAAAAAAGAAAAAAATATTGGCGGGACCGCCCTCTTATTTGGGCATATTACCATCCGGGGCAGTAGCACCAAGTTGCGCGGGTGCATCCTCGCCCATTTTCGAGCGCATTCGCGCCCACTCCAGAATACTTTTAAGTATAATTTTGACTCTTTGCGTCTTTATATGTCTATATATCACTTCAATAAGCTATTCTAAATTTGAATATTTGTTTTACGTGTCCAAAATTCGAATCAAATTGATTGATATGTCTGAATTTCATTTGAACTTTAAAAAATTTAATTCAGATGATTATCTTTGCTCTCGAAACCTTTTGTGTGTTAGTTTGATGGGCCTTTGGAAGTTTCAGGAGAGATGTTGGCAGCATTGGTCGACAGTTGGTCCTCTGAAGGGCTTTCTACTCATTAGATAGTTTTGCGAAAGCTTGGAAGTAAGTTTTTCAAGGACTAGTCTGTGACATATTGTACATCGACATTTGTCACATTATATGATCGATTATCCCCTTTGAGTGGCCACTCGAGTGTGGGCCTATGGAGGGATAAAGATTATATGTGTGATTTGAAGTTATAAGGGTGACAAATCCACCAAACACTAGTTCAACCTATGCTATTTGATTATGTGTTTGTTTTTAAACTCTTGCATTAGTTATTGAATTCTATTTGGTTATTGGAACTATCACAATCATGTTGCATATTTTAACTCATTATGAATTTCATTGGCTCTGTATTTGACTTGTTGATTCAACCTAATCCTTTATTGTTCCTAGCTATAATCTTCCCAAGTCAGTAAATTTATTTGTATATATTACTATGTGTAGGTGATTGAGCTTCTGGAGTTATGTTGGATTGAGAATTTGCACCCTTGTTTTGGTTTAGAATGTTGGTAATGTTGAGCTTAGACTTAAGCCCCATTTTTGTATTAGATATTTGAGGAAAACTTGAAATGTTATATTATATTGCGGCTTGTAGCCCTTATGATGTTTCAATTTGTAATAGATATCGATATAAGAGATGAGTAATGTGTATGTTTATATGTTTGTATTGCTATTTTCCTTCGTATTTATGTTCATTTGCTAGAGGTCCGTCTGCCTACAAGTAGCATTTTCGACCTAAGGACAGACGTTCTAGGCTCCGGGGAGTTACAAAATATCTAGTTTCTATTTTTTATTTTTATATAATCATGTATCTAATTTTGTGTACATATTTTTTGTTCTTACATTTATTTGGCTTTTATAAACTACAAATAATGCATTTTTGTTATTACAAAAGATAAAACCAATAGCTACTTGTCATTAGTAAGGAACAAATAACTTTTTTTTTTTAAAAAAAGGACATTTAGTCTTTACAAAAAAAACCTTACAGAAAATGAATGGAGGGCCATATTTTAAAATATTGTACTACATAACAACTTCTTCGTCTCTTTGGCTACGTTATTATTTCTTCCTATAATTAGCATGTTATTGATCTATAGACATACAATGACATATTTAGATGTTGTACCTTTAATGTACATGCATTTATTACATTTATTAATTCTAAAGCCATTTTCATCATGACCTAATCAAATTTGAGGTGCAATGCTTAGGTGCTTGGTTTAAACCATACAAAGACTTTATTAGCTTACACACCTTCTTCTCTTAGCCTGGAACCACAAACCCTTCTGGTTGCACTATATAATTTTCCTTATTGAGTTCACCATTTAAGAACGCATTTTAACATCTATTTGATGAATCACAAGACTATTGATGGCCACAAATGCAATTAATAATCTAATTGATGTTATCCTTGTCACAAGCGAGTATGTGTCAAAATAGTCGATACCTTCATTTTGTTTATAACCTTTGACCACCAATCTTGCCTTGTATTTATCTATTGTGCCATCAACTTTTATTTTTCTCTTGAAAATCCATTTATACCATAAAAGTCTATTTCTAGGATGAAAATCCATCAATTCCCAAGTATAGTTCTGCATGATAGACTCAATTTCACTATTTATAGCTTCTCTCCATAATGGAGCTTCTGATGTACTCATTGCTTCCATGAATGTGCATGACTTACTTTCAAGCATATAAGTTAAGAAATCTAACCCAAATGACTTAAACATTCTAGCTTTATTGCTACGTCTAAGTTTGTCTTGTTCTTTTTTCGATTCTTGGACTTCTTGAGGTCTCTTTAAAGAAAATTGCCTCTTTTCTTTTTTCCAAGAAAATATTTTCTTTAGAAAAACTCATGTTTCTTAATCCAATTATCGTGTTGACATGAATTTCATCTATTTTGGATTTGTGTACAAGGAATTTATATGTTGCATATAAAAATTCCATCCACAGTTTTGTATCTTATCTTGATCATTTTTGGAGGTGGAACTCCTACCTTCGCTAGACACCCCCCATACTCAAAGATATTGGTAATTAGGAGAATAGCCTCGCCAAGCTTCATAAGGTATCATTCGTAATTTCTTATGGGATAACCCATTAATAAGTGGTTTGAAGTTAACACTGTCCACTCCACGTATTTTGAGGTGCTCTTGCATTAAGCACCAGAGCGTCCATCATTTCTTTTAAGGTTCACTAGGGGTGTACATAAACCCGCCCAATCCGACCCACCCGCCCAATCAGAACCAACCCGCCCACAATCCGTCGATTTTTAAAATTTTTATTTTAATTACAGTTTACTTTTTTTTTGCAACCCGTTAAGTATTGGGTCGGGTAACGGGTTTACAATATAAAAACCTGCCTACACCCGACCCGCCCGCATTATACATATATATATCTATAATATTTATATATAATATTTATATATATTGATGTATAGATTTTTCTCCACTTTAATGTTAATTTCTAGGGACTTCTGCAGCCTTTCCACTTCCCAACTCTCTCCTATGGCTGTTCATCTTCTCAAGAATAATAAAGTCATCTATTATTACTTCTTTAAA
>JACFYI010003736.1:388273-405792 GCA_014898755.1 Handroanthus guayacan
ATTAATAGAAATAGGAGGGGCAAAAGTTCTAATAATATTCTATCTACATTTTTTCTAAGTATATGTGCAAGACTTAGTAATCCGTCAAACCGCCAATCCGACTGCCTATACTAAAAAATTGACCGATCCGAACCGCTCGGTTTGAAAAGATAATTCAGCCGCAACAGTTCAATTTTTTTTGAACCCGCCTATATTAGGTCGGGTAGAGCTTTTACACTTTAACCGACCGAACCCCACCGCATATACCCCTAAGGTTCACTTCTTACGCTCTACTATGCCATTTGATTGAGGCGTATATGGTGCTATTACTTCGTGGATTATTCCATGTTAGGTACAAAATTTTTCAAATGGATGAACATATTCTCCACCTCTATCACTTTTAAGTGGTTTTATTTTTTTCTCAAGTTGATTTTGAACTTCATTTTTATATTGTTCATCTTTACTTGAAAGTACATAAACGTGACAATATCTTATGCAATTATTGATGAAAGTCATAAAATATTTCTTTCTCTTCTACATTGCACCATTTTTAAGTCACATATCTCGATGTGAATTAAATTAAGTGGTTCCATACTTCTTTCTATCGATTTAAAAGGAACTTTAATCATTTTTGCCTCAACACAAACTTCTTGATGTTTTGTCAAAATTTAAATTTGGTAGTATGTCACGTTTGAAAAGTTTAGTTAATGTACCAAAATACACATTTCCTAATCTATGATACCATAAATTAAAAGACTTAACATTTGGTACAATACTTGGCTTGATGGCCATTATATTTAATTTAAAGAGATAATTGCACAAATATCGATTTTCGACATACACACCATTTTTAGTAAGTACAAATTTGTCAAACTCAAAGACTAATCTAAAGCCATGCTTATTCAACATCGATCCCAATATTACGTTCTTTCAAATTTCTGGCACATGAAGTATGATATTGAGAATCAGCTCTTTTCCAAATGTCATTTTTAGAACCACTTTTCCAATATTGTGCACTTTAGAAGTTGAAGAGTCACCCATGAATAGCGTCTCATTCTCTGTATTTTCATATGTTGTAAATATACGTTGTCGAAGCACACATGTTGAGTGGCACTGCTGTCCACCCACCATTGTCTAGCATTTTTTTTTCAGATTCATCTCCAATACAATTGTCAAGAGATTCAAATTAGACACTCCATCAGACGATTGATCCATCTATGTCACATTTCCTTTGGCAATCTTTCTCTTTTTCGACGAACCACTTTTTTTATGAAGACAATAATCTTTTGCCTTGTGTGCCAGTCTACCGCAAACATAGCAAGACCCTTCAAACTTGATCTTGCTTTTTCCATCTTTTTGGTTTGGTGCATCTCTATTTCATTTCTTATTATTTGATGAATCACGCTCCATCATGTCGGCCTTGGCTTCATCAGTAGTCTAATTGTTTTGTTTCTTTTTTCTTGAAAGTCTATTATTTTCCTCCATTTTCAACCTTATGATGAGATCTTCAAGATCATCTCATTGTGCTTGTGTTTAAAATAATCCCTGAAGTCCTTCTATCCAGACAGTAATGCTTCCACTAATACCGCTACTTGAAATGGCTCTCCAAGTATCATCCCTTCAGCCGCCAAGTCATGTAAAATCATTCGATATTCATTTACTTGAGACATGATGGTTGCCAATAATGAATTTTCTCATGTTGACTATAATGACCCAAAAATTTCCTCTAATATTATTTTGAAAACTACAAAATTCAAAACGAAAAATATTCTTCCTCATCTGTCAAAAATTGCTTTACTACCAAAATCTTTTCAGTATAATCCTTTAGAGATTTTTCTTGCAAAAAAATTTATCATATGCATTATTTCAGCCCAAAAAAAATTATTTTGGCCTGATTTTTTGTCCAAAAATTTTGTCAAGCCCAATCCAAATTTTACCAAAAAAAAAGGGATAAAGATAGCAATGGCCGACCACTTGGGAGGGAAAAATCTATAGTTTTGTTTATTAAACAAAGACTTAGTTAAGTCTATAAACATGTGAAGGAAAATTGTAAGAGCACCCCACTGCATTTCTCTCCTTCCTTATCTTCTTCTATCATCATCTTTTTCCTCTTTTTTCTTCTTTTTCTTCAAAACTTCTTCATCCTTTCATATCATATCTTGAAGAAAATTTTCTGAGGCTCTTGAAGTATAAGGAAAAAAGGGAAAGATTTTGGAATATACAAAGACATACTTTCCTCTCGGGTGCCACTATCCCCTTCATCATCATCAATTTTCAAAGCTTCAAAACCTATTTTTTTTCTTATCAAATTGGCTCATATAATATATCATTGAAAACCTTATCGAGTGTAAATGATTTTAGGATCAAGAATAACTTAAAGCTATGTAGAAAAATGGCTAAAAATGCCATTAGAAAGCAACCTACCATGGAGGCCGAGAACAAGGGCAGTAGCTAGGGGTAAAATTTAAAGGGGTATAGACGAAAATTCGACCGTTGGATCATCAATCCAAAGCCACTGTTAGAAAGATCATCAAGTTAAGATATATATATATAGATAAATCCCACCGTTAAACTATTAGGAACTTTGAGATAAAGTGACTAAAATAAAGATTGTCATGCTTGGAGATGTGCTAACTAAGAAATTTGATCTTAAATAACTAGGTAATTTTGCTTGGAGCATGATTGGGAAAATTTGAAACACAGTATGGGTCATAATCAAAGGATTGAGGTCAAGATTATGGCTATCTCTCTTGATTCCATGAGCTTTTGATTGTATCCGTTGTTCGATTGTCGAACTTCATCTTGTGTTGTTAATCATGGAATCCTTGCTTCGATTATTTTTTGAACATATAGAACTCATTATGATATCTAAAATATTTGGTTTGTCATCCTGACATAAGTGGAATTCTTGGTTAGCCTTGCAATATACATTAATTTGATGATGGAGTGAAAACATATACTTGAATGTGCCTTGTTGTTCCTCACAATGAAATCTTGAATTTTTTGCCTTGAATGACCATGATTTGGAGTTTCTTGGGCTTATGAAACTCAATGTAATTTTCCAAAATGGTTGGCCATCATTTTGATGCCATTGTGAATGATATTTCTTGGACAAAACTTGTTATGAATATTGATATTGCAAAAACATAGACATGGATAGCTTTTCCAAACTTATTTATTTTAATCATGATCATCCAATATGAAATTTCCTTTTTTCCTAAAAATTTTAGTTTTTGAAAAAATATATATTACCTTGGGCACAACTGCCCCAATTCCGCGCCCAAGACAGTGGCTTCGGCCATTTTTGCATGCTCCCGCACCTAATTCCGGTCGTAATTGCGCTCGGCTTAGAATGTTTTTAGACGATTTTCACCCATTTTTAACTAAACATGTTAGTTTCATACGTTTGAACATTTTTCAACTCAAAAATCTTGTTTGAAATGTCCAAAGTTCACTTCTTTAAAAATATTCTATCCAAGAAAATGTTTTCAAGGTATCGTATATAATTTTCACTTTTTAAACATTTTCAAAATATTATTCATGATTTTTCACTTCTCTAAAATATTTACAAAATATTGTCCATAATTTTCTCTTCTTTGTAACATTTTCAAATTATTGTTTACGATTTGCACTTCTTTAAATCTCGCTCTATTGGAACGTTTTCAAAATATTATGATTCACTCCTTTGAAGCACTCTCAAAAACATTGTTTGTTGTTCTCACTCTTTCGAAATCTTTTCAAAATATCGCTCGATATGTCCATGGATTACCCCTTGAAATGTTTGAACTCAAAATATCATCTAATATATCCATAAATCACTCCTTTAAGATTTTTTTAGCTCAAAATATCAGTTGATATGTCCTAACTTCAAATTGAAATGAATAATTGCATTCGATATTCGTTGAAAGTTTATATTGATTGAATCGGACCAATTGTGATTGACTGATATTTGTATACCATCTATGGATGGGTTTGTTTGTGTTCGATAATTACTTTGACACTTCTAATTATTTGAATAGAACAATTGTTATTGTTTCTCAAGCCTATTAAGTGATTGATTTGTAGGGCTCGGCCGAACCACAGAGAGATGGTTGGGGGGTATTGGACGACGGTTGTCTCCCACATGGTTTCCCCATTTGTTGGATTGTTCCATGATTGCCTGAAGGTAGGCATCCTAGGAAACTAGTCCTAAGGCATGCAGTCAACTGTACTAAATTGATATTTGTGATTATTCCCCTCTAAGAGGCCATTCGAGGAAGCGGCTGGAGGGATAAGGTGTTGACTCGAATTGAATCAATCTAATTAATTGATATTGTATATATGTTTGGGAGTGATAAGAGTGACAGATCCACTAAACACTAATTCAGCCTATGTAATTCGATTGTGTATTTGATATTGACTCGAGGCTTAAATTATAGATTCTATTTGGTTCTTGAACCCTCACCATCGTATTGCATATTTTAACTCCCTTATAAATCTCGTTAACGCTCTATTTGATTTATTGATTCGATTGTTTGTGTATATGATAATGAGCTTCCAAACTCATTGTTTGAATCCGTTCTTATCTATCGGACTTCTAAATTCATTATATGATTTATCTCTCATTTATTAGACTTCTTGAGCTCGTTACTTGATTCATTCTTGATTGATAGAAATTTCGAGCTTAATGATTGATTTATCTCCCAATTATTGGACTTATGAAATCTTTTGCTTGAATTGCCTCTTCACACCTTGCTATTCTATTCTTAGCCATAACTCCTTAATAAGTCATTTGGACTTATTTTATAAAATTTTAACATTTGTAGGTGAATAGTTTCTGGTTTGCTACCTAAGCTTTGTATCCTTAGAATTGCTTGTTCTCTATTTAAGAACTGTTGTAAATATGTAGTGGATGAAATATTGTAATTATAGTAAGAATTATTGTGTGTAAAGCTTATGCTTGAGAATTTTTTTAAAGTCCCTCCCCACAGGTAGGGATTCCAGCCTAGGGACGGATGTCCTTAGTTCGGGTCATTGCAGATGATATCAGATCCTGCGCTTCCTTGAAAAGAAAATTTGAGCTATGCCGGAAAAAGATCTTTGGGATAGAAACTTTAATTGGTAATGTATCATAAGAATGAACCACATTAAGTTGTGATCATTTGGTATAATGAGCTTAAATATATTGGATTACAATTGGTGCCCTTCCAAAGCGACCTCACATAGAATAGATTGGCTGTGTCAGCACCAGGCAATAGTAGATTGCTTTGCTAAAACTGTTAAGCTGGGTACCAGAATTGGGATTGGTACTAATAGCAACCTCAAAAGTAATAGTTTAGCAACCATCTTAGGAGTGAGGGCCAAAAAAAATATTTGGAAAGGAGGGCAAATGATTTTTGGCCTATTTGATCAATGAACCCTAGGACAAGCTGAATTGAAGGATATAAGGATAGTTAAGGAATTTCCTAAAGTATTTCCTGAGGAATTGAACTTACTATCCCCTAATCGAGAAATAGAATTTGTATTAGAGACCATACTTGGGGTAGTGTTATTCTTAAAGACTCCTTATAGAATGGCACCAGCAAAATTGAAAGAATTGAAGGAACAATTACAAAAACCATTGGATAAAAATTTCATTGGACCGAGTTCTTTTCCTTGGGAGCATCGATTTGTGAAAAAGAAGGATGATTTCCTAAGGATGTGTATTAACTATAGGCAACTAAACAAGGTAACAGTTAAGAATAAATATCTGCTGCCCTATGTTGATGAATTATTTGTTTAGTTGCAAGGCTTCGCTATATATTCAAAATTAGATTTACTCTAAGGATATTATTAGTTGAAGATACAAGAAGCAGACATTCCCAAGACTGCATTTAATTCTTGATATGGACATTTAGAATTTTTGGTAATGCCATTCGAGCTGACAAATTCTCCTGTAGCATTTATAGATCTGATACATTGAGTGTTGGGTCCATATCTTGATTATTTTGTAGTAATTTTTATAGATGATATTTTGGTGTATTCTAAGATAGAGAAAAAATATGAAGAATATTTGCGAATTGTTCTTCAAACTTTTAAGGGGCATCAGTTACATGCCAAATTCAGTAAGTGCGAATTTGGACTGAAAAGAGTAACTTTTTTTGGGCATATAATTTGTCAAAACGGTCTTGAAGTTGATCCGGGAAAGGTGGAAGTGATTCTCAACTGGAAAAAACCAGAAACAATTACCGAAGTAAGAAGTTTCTTAGGACTCGTCGGGTATTATCAAAAGTTCATTTATCATTTTTCCAAACTAGCCAGTCCTCAGACTAAATTAACCTAGAAGGATCAACGATTTGACTGGACCAACGCTATGAGAAAAGTTTCTTGGAATTGAAGAAAAGAATGACCACAACCCCAATATTAGCACTACCGCATACATATGAGGAATTACGGTGTATATTGATGCCTCTAAAGAAGGTCTAGGTTGTGTGTTAATGCAGAAAGGTTGGGCAATTGCTTATATTTCAAGAAAGTTGAAGAGTCATGAGCAGAATTACCCTATTTATGATTTAGAGTTGGCAGCTATCGTTTTCGCCTTAGCAAAATGGTGACACTATTTATGCGGGGTAAAAGTAGAAGTCTTCACAGATAACAAAAGCATCAAATACATCTTCAGTTAGAAAAATCTACATTTGAGATAACATCGGTGGATGGAATTTCTACGAAATTATGATTTTTCGATTGCTTACCATCCGAGTAAAACAAATGTTGTAACCAATGCTCTGAGTCGTAAGGGAAGATTAGCA
The DNA here is from genome assembly GCA_014898755.1 of Handroanthus guayacan. Taxonomy (NCBI): domain Eukaryota; kingdom Viridiplantae; phylum Streptophyta; class Magnoliopsida; order Lamiales; family Bignoniaceae; genus Handroanthus; species Handroanthus guayacan. Next base: position 395,020 of record JACFYI010003736.1, read on the forward strand.
AGCTTGAGCATATATCCTATACTATACAGTGATATCTTAAAGGTTCAACAAGAGGATGAATAGATACAAAAACTTAAGTCCACGACGAGCACACTGAAAGGTTCAAATTTTAGAATTGATAAGGATGGATTACTTCAGTTTAAAAACAAGGTGTGCATTCCTGAATGGATGTGAGAGCAAGTATTATCAACAACACATCAAACCAAGTATTCAGTGCATCCTAAAGGAACAAAGATATACAGAGATTTGAAATAGAAGTTTTGATGGGAAGGAATGAAACGAGACGTTACAGGATATATCCAAAAATGTTTAACCGGTTAGGTCACAAAAGTAGAGCACCACAAACCATCCAGGAAACTACAACCACTTCAATTCCAAGCTGGAAGTGGGACTAGATCATTATGGACTTCTTAGCGTGTCTACCGATAGTAAGAGGAGGATGTGATAATATTTGGGTCGTGATAGATAGACTAAGTCTGCACACTTTTTGCCTCTCAAGACCCAATGCAACATTGAAAAGTTGGTTGAGATTTACATTGAGGAATCATTAGGTTGTACGGAATTCCTCAAAGCATTGTCTCAAAGTTCACTACTGTAATACCCCAGATCTTAGAGCATCTGTCCCCAGATCGGAAACGTTACCTGGGGGTAAGGTTACTAAACTAAAGAAAAAAAAAGAAAAAGAAAAACTCAGCATCCCAATAATTAATATCAAATTCCCAATACACTGTCATTTGAAACAGAACACCATTCCAAGTCACAACATAATTACACAACCATACTTATCACTATTACAAACATCAACATTGCAAAAGAAAACATAGTTCTCAGGTCCTTGAAATCGTCATGGAATTCCTGAACTTAATTTCCTACAAATAGTAGAATTAAAGAGATACGTCCACCGACTTAGAAAGAATTATAGCCATAACAAGAAGCAAAAATGTGAATCAAGAGATGAGGCAAATAATTGATTTCAAAAGTATGATAAGCTCATGAGAACAACTCGATATTCATAGGCAATACGATCATTATAATATAGCAATTCATAAATCTCAGAATTTCAACAATGACTACGAATATCGAAATGATTAAGGCAGAACTAGTTTTTGGTAAGTCATCACCCTTATTACTTCTAATTTACCTTTTCTCCTTATTCCTCCTTACCCTTATTCTTGAGTGGCCACTCAAGGGGATAACATTAGGCACTATCAACTATGTGCCAAGGAATAGCCCTGGAGACTACCCAACATTAAAGAAGCTTTAGGGTCTAGACTGATGATTCGAAATCGCCTAATCATCCCCTCTGAAGTTCCCAGGGCCCAATATTCATGCATTAGGTTTAAAGATTTGGACATAAATAAGTATATTTCCATTGAATAGACATATGAACATTTCTAGAATCATAAATAACGTTTGAATCGGATCATCGAATATAAGAAAATTAATTTGATCATCAAAATATTTCAAAGAGATAAGGCAAGGACTCAAAATGGTGAAAAAATACTGAAAAACAATAATTTTTGGTTACTGGAGTGGGCACAACTGCACCCGAAATTTGGCGCGTCCCCGGCGATACTGCCCTCAACGCTGCAATGCCCAAATTTTTTTTTTTTTATTGAGAAATTATGGCCGATTTCTGACTTTCAAAATTTCCAGGTCCATATATTAAGTTATAAAATGCATAAATTAAATCTAAGTCAATACTCATTTTTTTCAAATTTAAGATTTTTGCATATTTTGTCGAATAACCTCATTTACGAAAGTTGTAAAATCTCAAGCCAAAATTTTTAGATATCATTTTGAGTTCTCTTATGTTCAACGGTTCCACAATCGAGATCATTCAAAGATAGGATTCAAGCTTTCAACAAGATGGTCATCAAACTTATTTTAAATCCAAGATCTCAAGTATATCAAGCACGAGAAGCATATTGGCATGATAGAGTTTAGGAAGTCATAGCCATAATCTTACTTTGGTCCTTAGCTTTGCTTTGGTGTTGATGTTCCACAAGCCTCAAGTTTAAGTCACTTTTCTTCATTTAACCTTGAGTCTTATTATATCATATAAACTAGTCATCAAAGCTTACCATAACACCCTAGTGAGAGGGTGCTTTTCCCCTAAGTTCCCCTTTTTCCTTTGTAGTTTTTGAAGTCTTGAAAGATATGTATATATATAGATATATATAGTTCTAGAGAAAAACAAGATAGATATTTTAAGCAAGTATGTGTGTGTGTGTGTGTATATCTATGAAAATAGTTGAATGTAAGAGTAGTTACAAAAGTAAACTTTTGTCTTGCATTTGGTCTTCTATTTATAGGGGAGAAAAGAGTTCATTTACAATTTTAATTATTGTGAGGACTTGCCAAGTGCCATAAGGAGACCTTGTCTTCAAAAAACCCTAAACTTGTTGAGGAAGATTTAGTACATGGAGTTGGTGAGACAATCCCATATTATGGGGGATAGTGGCCGATTTTTGTGTCTATATATCCATATATATATTTTGAATTTGTCGGGTAAGGTTTAAAATGGTTTGGGCCAAAATTTGGACCTAAAATAACTTTGTTTAGGCCACAATAGTGCGTAGAGAAATTTTGGGGTGCAAGAAAAAATTTTTGAATGTAATAAAATATTTTGGCTATAGAAAAAATTTTTGTGATCATGGAAAAAAACTGTCGTTAGAAAAATAATATTTTAAAATTTTAATTATAAAAATTTTTAGGTTGTTACAACTGTAAGGCTATGAAGAAGCCTATAGGAACATTCGGAGACAAAGTTACAATTCAGCACAACCGCTCATCCTCAAACCGATGATCAATCAGAAAGGGTAATTCAAACGCTTAAAGACATGTTGGGAGCTTGTGTTCTGAATTTTCTTGGAAACTAGGACAAACATCTATCCCTCATAGAGTTCACCTATAACAATAGTTATCAAATTTCAATTCAAATGGCACCCTACGAAGTTTTGTAGAACAAAAAGTGTAGGTCACCTTTGCATTGAGACTTGGACGAAATCAAAAGCATCTCAAAAATAGATAAAGATGAACTGCGGCCAGAAGTGATTCAAGAGGCAATCAATAAGATACAGATCATCAAGAGGAATATGAAAGCCATACAAGATCACTAGAAGAGTTACGTTAACAAGCGAAGGTAGGGTTTAGATTTTGAAGTTGAAGGTCGAGAATTCTTGAAAGTCGCCCCCTAAAAAGAAATTCGAAGAACGGGAAAGAGCAAAAAGTTGACTCCTAGATATACAGGACCCTTTGAGATTGTCGAGCGCATAGGATTAGTGGCGTATAGACTAGATCTACTGCTAAACCTCACTGGAATACGCAATATCTTTCACGTATCTCAGTTGCGAAAGTACCATCTGGCCCCTTTGCACGTTATAGATCACGCCAACTTATCTATTCAAAGTGATCTATTGTATACAGAGCAACTTGTACACATCCTAGACTATCAGGTCCAAGAACTTAAAAATCAAAAAAATACCCCCAGTGAAAGTTCTCTGGAGAAACCAAAAAGTCGAGGAAGCTACTTGGGAGCGTGGGGATGAAATGCGAGAGAGATATCCTCATTTATTTGAATAAAGATACAAATTTGGAAATCAAATTCTTTAAAGAAGGAGAGAGTATAATAACTCAAAATTTTTCCTAATTAAATTTTCAAATTCTTATTTCTCAAACAATAAACCTTTTTACAACTACTAGAAATTTTTTCTACAACCAAAATATTTCACCACATCCATAAAATTTTTCTTGCATAAAAAATTTATCTTATGCATTATTTTGGTCCAAAAAGAAATTTTTCTAGCCCAAATTTGGGCCCAAAATATTTCAAAATCCAACCTAAAAATTTTAAAATATATATATGTACTCGGCCACCTCCCTATAAATTAAGGGATATTGCACTTATTTTACTGTAAAAAATATTTCCCTCCAAGTAATTGTTTATGTGAGGGGAAATTGCAAGGCTCCATGGATGCTTGACACCTCATCATGCTCAAGACTTTCACAAATTGCAAAGCAACCCCAAGGTTCTACTACAAATAAGTTGGCATGTGAGATGCAAGACTACTCTTACATACAACTCTTCCACATTGTACAACTCTTCTTCTTTTACAAGACTTCTCTCTTTTCTTCTTCTTCATCCTCTATAATATACATATATATCTAACTCTCCATCATATCTTCCTCTTCTTCCAAATCTTCTTCAAAGCTACATTAACCTTCAAGACTCTTAAAGAATATTTTGTAAAATGGGGAAAGCTTAGGAGAACACCCTCTCTAAAACTCACTCTTGGTAAGATTGGACGAACCATAACTTATAAAGTGATCTATGATATAATGTGGTGTAAGATATATATGGTTTTTGGTTTTAATAGGTGAAATAGCTTTCGGTACTTAAAACCTTGGACACCAACAGCAAACTCGAAGCTTAAAGATTAAGGTAAGAAGTTGTGGCAAACTCCCTTGACTTGATGAGCTCCTTGATCTATATTTGAGCATATTACCTTGTCTTGATAAACATTTGATTCTTGGACTAATCTTGTTGCCACCTTTTATCCTTGCTTAGTCCTTAGGTATTGAGTTGATGAATTGATGAATGTGATCATGTTAACCAAACCTTGGCATCTTGTATGAATTCTTCCAATGAACTCTTTATTGATATACCCTGAGCTCTATTATGATCATTTGATTCATTTTAACTCCTTCTGTTTCCTTACCTTATTCTTGTATTCCATGTCATAGCTTCTTATTAAGTTAGTGGACTTACAATTAAATCTTTACCATGTATAGGTGAATGACTTCATGAATAGGACATTAATGGCATAAGTATATGTGGTACCAAAAAGTTGTGGCTCTACTTGTGGAATTGAGATTTGTCGTTCTATTATGATTTTGTGTTGATGTATCTCGGACTTGTATGCTTATGTATTGAACGTTCTGTATGAATATCTGAAACAATGTTATGTATTAGACGTTTGTAAATTATAGGTTTGACTTGCAAGGAAAAAATTATCATTATGCCTTGTATTATGATTGCCTATACTCAAACCCGTACCCACAAGTAACATATTCGGCCTAGAGGCGGATGCTCTAGGTTCGGGTCGTTACAGGCTACGCCCAGTCCAGAAACCAATTTTTATATTTTGACCCCTTTTTACTTTGTTAAGTCTATGGTTCACTCTTTTGAGATATTTTAAACTCAAAAATGATTTTTTCATGTCTAAGGTTCGAATCGAATCAAATGATTATGTTCGAGATTGTTTGAAATTTCACATCGATTGAACTGAACCAATTGTAATTAGTTGAGACTCATTGTGTACCATCCTATGGATGGATTTGTTTGTGTTCGATGTTGGTTTGAAACTTTTAATTGTTGAATCGGACTTACTGTGATTGTAAACTCCATTGATTGAATGTATTGTTTGAGTCCGATAAAATTTCAGGAGGGACAACTAGGTGGTATTGGATCGCGGTCGGTCCCTTGGAGGACTTCTCATTTATGGATAGTTCCACGATTGCCTAGAGGTAGGCTTTCCAGGGAAATGGTCCAAAGGCATGCAGTCGACCTATATAATTACTCCCCTCAAGCATACTCAAGGGAGAGCTGGAGGAATAAGGCATTGATTTGACATGAATCAACTTGGTTCGATATGTGTAAATGTTTGGGGGTGATAAGCGTGATAAATTCATCAATACTAGTTCTGCCATTTTTTATTATTTGTGCATTTGATATTGAGCTTCTAAACTCATTGTCAGAATTAGCTCTTGTTTATCAAACTTCTGAATTCATTATGTGATTCATCTCTCATTTATTGGACTTCGTGAACCTATTATTTAATCCGTCCTCGATTATTGGACGATCTAAATGTAATGATTGATTTACCTCTCAATTATTGGACTTCTAGAATTTTCTATTTAAATCGATTCTTAATCCATATCTCCTTTCGCTTTACCTTTCTATTTCTAATCATAATTCCTTACTAAGTCACTTAGACTTACATTTTAATTTTTAACATCCATAGGGAGTTAAGTTTTCGGCATATTGCCTAAGTTTGGAGACCTTAAGTTGCTTGTTATCCATGAATGAACTTTTGTAAATATGTAACGGATGGGGTATTGTAATTGCAGGAAGAATCTTTTTTACGAGTAATTGTAAGGAATCATTATAGCTATATATCTATGAGTTTGATATTGAAATGTATTCTGAAGTTCTAGTTAGAGATTCCCTGAATTGGAGACATTTTGGCAAAAAATTGGAATCTGTAATAATTTGTAGTATCATTATGTATCCATGAACTTATGATTGCAAAGTTTGGCATCTTATGGATTATTGGGATTTTGATGCTTGTAAATGAGTATGTAATTGGTCATGAGTTGATTAGTACACTACTGCATCATATTTTGATATTTAAATTTTAGAACTTTTTCTTTCCTGGCAACGTCTCGGCCCAAGAGCGGATGCTCTAGATTTGAGGCGTTATAACAAACTTGTAGTTTGCTTGCAAATTATATATTTAGCCTAGAGTTGCCAATAATGTAATATTGTTTTCTTTTAATGAAATATTCTATAATAAGTAACTCAAGGGAGTGTTTACATCTTACAGATATTGTAAGGAATAATTATTATCACATGCTAATTATCTCCCCTACAACTCCTATTACATAACAATTATAACCCTTGTATTTTGTTTAGTAATAACATATATCCCATTTGTTTGCAAAAAGACCTTTCCAACTATAGAAACATTACAAATATACCCTTTTTAAATATAAATATTACAAAGATATCAGGGGCAAATGGCCATTTAATAATTAATAATTTAATTGCTTTTTAAAATAATTTAATTGAGGACAAAATGATCAATTTACTACTTTCATTTGGATTTTCTAGCGGAGCATTTCAGGGGAAAGTATTGGTAATTTTTAAGTAAGAGGGTGAAAATTGATAATTTTACTATTTCAGAGGGGTGTTGGTGTAATTAATCCAACAATTTATTTGCCACGCCTAAAAATCCTATAAGATAAACCAGTTATACATGTGTGTCAATTAATGTAAATAAATAAATATAAAAAGAATAACTTTTCTCAATCTTATAACAAAGTCTTTCAATGACTCAACATTATTTTGTCACGAGTTTGAATGTTCTAAAAGATTAATTAATTCAGAGGAGCAACAATTATCGGCACCAGGACACGCATTATAAAAGTAAAACGGTTTGTTACACCAGTATTTCTCCGAAATAACGAAATTATTGACTTATCTCTTCTTATTTAAGAAATTATTAATATTTTCTTTCAAAAATGTCTTTTGTTAAAAAATCTCGATGAAAGTAGTGAATTAGTCATTTTGTCCTCATAGAGAGAGTTATGCACCGTACTTTTCAAATTATCCTTGTGAGAACCTAAGTTGCAATTTACTTTTTTCTTTCCTCGGTTACGATTTCGAAATTATTGACTTATCTCTTCTTATTTAAAAAATTATTAATATTTTCTTTCAAAAACATGTTTTGTTAGAAAATCTCAATGTAAGTAGTGAATTAGTCATTTTGTCCTCATAGAGAGAGTTATGTGTCGTACTTTTCAAATTATCCTTGTGAGAATCTAAGTTGCAATTTACTATTTTCTTTCCCAATTATGATTTCAAAATTATTGACTTATCTCTTCTTATTTCAAAAATTATTAATATTTTCTTTCAAAAACGTATTTTGCTAGAAAATATCGATGGAAGTAGTGAATTAGTTATTTTGTCCTCATAGAGAGAGTTATGTGCTGTACTTTTCAAATTATCCTTGTGAGAACCTAAGTTGCAATTTACTTTTTTCTTTCCTAGGTTACGATTTCGAAATTGTTGATTTATCTCTTCTTATTCCAAAAATTGTTGTTTCGTTAGAAAATATCGATGGAAGTAGTGAATTAGTCATTTTGTCCTCACAGAAAGAGTTATGTGTCGTACTTTTCAAATTATCCTTGTGAGAACCTAAGTTGCAATTTACTTTTTTTCTTTCCTAGGTAATTACGATTTCGAAATTATTGACTTATCTCTTCTTATTTAAAAAATTATTAATATTTTCTTTCAAAAATGTGTTTTGTTAGAAAATATGGATGGAAGTAATGAATTAGTCATTTTGTCCTCATAGAGAAAGTTATGTGTCATACTTTTCAATTATCCTTGTGAGAACCTAAGTTGCCATTTACTTTTTTCTTTCCTAGGTTACGATTTAATTGATGTTGCCAAAATAACCACGTTTAGGTCTTGGAAAATATTAATTGACACTAAACACAGTACTATAAGAATGACAAAATTTCAGTCATACATAGAAACACTATTCTGTATTGGCACCACTATTTAATTTGAATTTTTCTTCAAATTTCCTTTTACTCGTAATAATTTCTTCTAATAAGATGTCCAGCAATTCAAAAAGTATAACAAAATAACATCTTAAGATATTCGCTTTTTTCATACGAAAAATTATGAAATAAATGCTCATAACAAAATTCAGAAAATAAAAAGGAGTTAAAAAAACACAAAATTCATTGACTTTTATTGAGTCATGACATTTAATAATTTTGACTCAATTTGTTAAAAAAAAATTAAAAAAGAAAATCTCATGATTTGTTTTAAGCAATTGAGAAACTGAATACATCAATCATTATATCATTATATCAGTGCATCAACTAAATTTAAAAATTAAAATAAAATATAATAACTAATAAATAAATATTAAAGCTTACTATTCTATTATTCAGTAGAAGAATTCCATAACTTTTTGGATTATAAAATTTTTATTTAATCAAGAAATTTAATAACTGAAGAATGACTTAGATGCAATGTATTTAGCATAATTATATAACTTATCAAATGTACCACGAGGTTTCAATTTATAGTCTAATCAAAGATAATCTTTTAATATGTAAGAATGTATGTGCATTTATTTGTGCAATGACCCATTAGAGTTAAGACCGCGTTGAATCTAAAATTGATAATTATTGGATACCATGTATTATAAATTAAGCGGTGGATATTATACGTGTTGAATTTCATGCATTAGCTGGGATTATTGGATTTGAGTTGGAAGAGTCCTGTTAGACATGTAATTTGTTGTGAGTAAGACTTGTCATTACGTGTTTTAATCTTAATTTTGCCTATTTTTCCCTTAAAATCCTTCTAGTTGTTTCTATGTAGACAACATACATTTCATTTGGAACTAGCTAGTCTTCAATGCACATCTAATTAATTAAAATATAATTAAAGTATATATATATGTGTGTGTGTGTGTGTGCGTCTTATTTGCACTATGTAGTTAGTAATTATGACCTTGTTAGTTAATTACAAAATCAAGAGTAATTTAAGAATATTACGTGAAAATACGTTAAAAAATGAATTTGGTGCTTTATATATACCAACGTCATTACATGCTTGATGCATGTGTATTTAATAATTATTTAAATTAAAATTCAGAAAAAAATAAAAATAAAAAACCTCCCCTCCAATTTTTTGAAGAAAAAAAAATGCATTCGCAAGAAAGAGGGACAACTGAGCAAATAAACATGAAATGAATTGAAAAAATATTATATTACTTCTACATGTTACGTATCCAAATTTACATTCAAGACTTGAAGAACACATAAAAGATCATAGTGAGTAGAACAGTAAATAGATAAAAAGCCGCCTAATAAGATAAAAACATATATAATGCGTTGTGGCTGGTCAAATTAATGGTAGTTAATTCTAAATGCATTGTCATTATGTCGTGGGCATGTGGGGGCGTGGTATTTATTATTACAACTAACATAAATGCGTTTGAGAAGTATAAATACTGAGGTATCCTAAAATGAGGATATTTTAGGGAGAATTACAATATGAAGTTACGTTAAAATTAGGATATTTTAGGGAAATTACGTAAATACATATATACCAAATAGAGGCTGCTGTTTTATTAAAAGACTAATTTTAGTGCATGCTCAATGTGTTTGAGTAAAATAAGCCGAATATAATTTATATATATATATATATATATTAAAAGACTAATTTTAGTGCATGCTCAATGTGTTTGAGTAAAATAAGCCGAATGTAATTTATATATTAAGTCATAATTCTCACATTATGTGTTTAGTAATTAAAATATACAATTAATATAGCTAATATAACTACATATATAATTTTGTATAGATAAAAAATTAGGGGGTTATAGGTGGTTATAAGAATTACTTAAGACTAAGGGTATTTTGGAAAGTACATATCAAAATATACCAAATAGAGACTCAACTTTATCAAAAAGTTATAGATATAAATACATACGCACTATATATAAAGTACGAGGGCCAAAAGAAGTTATTTCGGTGGTATGTTTTTATGTGTCATACCTAAAATACCCTTTAATCTTAATTTGCCTTAATAATCACCTGCAATACAATAAAAAATCATCAGCTATGTTTATATTAAATATTAAATATATTAAATAAAAAATTATGTCTATATTTATATTAAATATATTTATCATATTTTAATTATTAAATACACAAAAATAAAGTCTTCATTATATTTTAATATATGTATATAATACCACATATAAAATGAGGGGACCAAAGGTGGTTATTTTGGTGTTATGTCTAAAATACTCTTTAATCTTGATTTACCTTGATGATCATCCACAACACACAATAAAAGAGTTTAATTATATTTATATTAAATATATTAAATAAAAAACTATGTCTATATCTATATTAGATATATCAATCATATTTTAATTATTAAATACGAACAAATCA
>JACFYI010003736.1:433140-444632 GCA_014898755.1 Handroanthus guayacan
AAATGTCCAAGTGTACTGGACTTAAATTTTAGAGTACTGGAAATAGCGTTTCAGAAATTATTTTGGAGACAAATATAATTTTTTTCAATTAAGTTTTTGGAGAAAAATATTTTTTGTACTGTAAAATTTAAATTAATTTTTTTAATTTAATTAATGGAAAGAAAATTAATTTAATAATTATATAAATGCATTTTTTTATTATAAAATTTACATGATATTATTTTTTAGCACAAAACTTGAAATGTTTCATTTATGTTAAATCTCATCTCGGGGAATGGATAAGAGTTTGGCACAGGGAAGTTTTTGATGTTGTTTAAGTGAGTGGACATTTTGGTCGAAAACCAAGGGCCTTCCCCCTTTCACTTTTCATCTCTTATTTCAATCTATATGTCATCTCATACTCTGTTACATAAATTTTGCTCAAGCATACAACATCTACAACATTATATTTTTCTGAAAAAATATTTAATATATTTAACATATATTTATTATAATGAATAAAAAATAAAATATTATTTTAGAATAGAAAATTCTAACTGCTCCCTTTGGAGCATTCAACCATGTTAGGATTTTTTTCGGCAAAATATATCTTAAAATTTCCCAAATTTATGACAGAAAAGTGTTTTCAATAATTTTTTTTTTAAAAAAAGTAATTTTCAACTTTTAACTGAATTTTAATTATTATGGAGTTTTTTAAAATAGTGTTACTACTTCTAATTCGCTCAAGTTAAATAGAGGAAAAAAAAAAACAAAAAACTAAGAGTTATAAATAACTCTTACCCAACCTCTACAACTTTTTGAACTTATGTTTTTAAATAACCTCAATTTTCACTACAACTTCATCCATAACTTTATTGCTTCAGAATCTTACATGGATTTAGTATATGGATCATAGTCATGGTCTATCCTCACCTCTTCGAGCTAACTATCGTTAGTGAGTTAGACAAGATCTATTTTTCGTACGATATTAGACTCGAATCATCCCTCATGTGGAGGTACTCATTGTTGGACCATCCATTTTAGTTACTCCATGCTCTATGCGTCTAGCTTCAAACATGCGGTTTAAGTGTAAACAATCCTCATATCTTGAAGCAAGATTCTTGGACGAGTTGGACCCAAGATCCACTTTCAATATATTCTACGACTGTTCTTTGGCCTGCATTCTCAAGAACCCCTCTTCCAATTCAAAAGCTTGAGACTTCATCTTCACAATCAACAACAACAATAACAAGAACAACGTGGTCAATTGTTATGAAGATGAAGATTTATCCTTTAAGACATTAGGAACTCCTTCAGATTCCTAAGAATTCCTTTGTCATAGGGGTTCACAAACTGTATAGTACTCTGGGCTTGGCCTGGACAACACAATGTCTGAGTTCTAAGTAAGATTAAAACATGATGAGTACACTTAATCACAGAAGCCAATTTGGCAAATTACCTTCATGGGAAATGATTTTAATTTGGAACTCGGGATATTTTTTCCAGTTTATCTGCAAAATCATCTTTATGTTAATTATTTCTATCTCATTCTTTAATTAAAAAAATAAAAAGAGAGAGAGAGAGAGAGAAAAAAATAGAAAAAGAAAAAAGAATCAAATGAAAACAAACTCTAAACCATAAAGTATAAATAATTAGTAGTCATATACAATGGAATCTATTATTCATTCGGATAATTACCACAGACACCCTCTTGAGGATTTGTTCAACTGTAGAAACCTATGGTTTAATAATTATAACACGAGTTGTCCTCAAACTAACAGCCGTTATAATATTTTAATCAATATGTTAGATTTTTTGAGAATCTAATTGTACGGTATAAGGAGTGTTATTGTAATTTCCCACGCGACAAAAAATGTTTGTCTAATTAAGGCAAATCTCGAACGGCGTTGAGGTAATTACCCTTTATTAAATTAGGCCATACAACTCAGAGAGAGAGAGAGAGAGAGAGAAATTTAGTCCAACATAAGGTTAATTACCAAAAACACCCCCAAGATTTGGATCATTTACCTAAGAAAAAAACCCTCTCTTTTGAGATGATAGATACATCACTGATGTTTATCTTCGTCTTAGAGATTTTACCAGTAGTTAGTCAATATTGTAGAAATTTCGTCAGACCTCCCTTATTTGCAAGGGGATATTTGTTCCTTTATAAGATAGAGGGGGTTTTTTGGTAAATGGACCAAACACCAATGGAGGCTAGAGGCCTTGGTAATTAAACCAAAATTCACGTATTATACAGCTTACCCATTCATCAGTTTTGATGTTAAAACATGCACAATAGACATGCCACAATACGAAAACCACCTACAAGTCGAAAAAGAATAATTGTCAGACGAAAAACGAGAATTCAAAAATCTTTACCTAACACCAAGAAACAGTAACTGAAATTTGATACATAGGAGACGAATACAACCATACACATTATACACATGATAGGGAAAGGAAAACAGAGGCCATACCTGCCAAAGCACTTGAATTAGACAGAACAACGTTGTACCAAGGACCAAATTGCTGAAAGTAGTAGCCTGCTAGAATTCAACCAATTTCGATATCACAACGTAATACATGTGAATGCTGATAGAAATGTGTCAACAACTGAACCATAAGCGTGTTTGGCATTGTTTATGTTTTGCAATGGCGTGATTTTTATTTAGAGAAGTTGAGAAGTTAGTAGTAAAAATGAGTAGTAAATATTAAGAGTGTTTGCAACTATAACCCAAACTAAAATGATAGAAGCTGACAATGGGTGTTTGCAAACACAAGTGGTTTTCGCAACTTTAATGTTTTTAATCACTATTTTCCACAAAAATAATAATCCTGTACTTTATCAAGCAAGGATAATATAGTATTTTTATCATGAAAAAGTTTGAGCAGAATTTAAAAGCACCTTATGAGATGCTTCTGGATTCTAATAGATTTTACTAACAAAAGCAAAAGTGACTCTACCAAACACTTTATGAAGCACTTTTCAACATGCAAAGCTAAAAAGCTGGTAATAAACACATTTTCAAAGACCCTCTATGAGGTAATGCTAAGGCACAAGCTGGAGAAAATAACATACCTCCCTTCCAACTTCATTTAAGGTCTGAGACTCAGCAGTAACTGGAGCCCACAATGATTAACAAAGAGAAGATTAATTGAATGGAAAATACAGAGAAGAAGAGAGAGAGAGAGAGAGAGGGAGAGAACGTAAGAGCTGTTCTTATTTCAGCCAAATATTAGTCACATTCAGAAGTATCCCTCAGCTTGCTTTTAAGTTATTTCCGTATTACTACTAAATCACTTAACGATATATTTTGAAAACATAGTTTCAAGTCACTTTGATAATGCATTTAATGATTAAATTCAATTAGATTAAACTTTGGAGTTTGACGTTCTTTGGCATCATTAGGCTCTACAAAAGTCAAAAGAACACATTTTGGCCTCAAACATGTTCACTCCAAATACAATAACACCCTGGTTAAGAACCAATTCTTCAAATAGGAAAGAGCTCATGAGCTCTTTCAGAATAAGAGGGTGTTTGGCTAAGCTTATTTATAACATCTTATAATCTCCTACTTCTTATAAGATATTTTTGGATCTTATAAGATGTTAGATCTTATTTTAAAAATAAGGTATTAAAGTGCTTAAAAAAATATGACTTTTTAACTTACAAAATGTTAGTAATAGCAATTTGCAATTATAATAGTTAGAATTGAGGGTGGATATGAAGATCTTAAAAATAAGTTAGGAATTCTTTACTTCTTTAAAAAGAGCTTATAAGAGCCTAACATCTTACTTTGGGAGCTAACAAGAGCTATTTCGAAAAATATTACGAAATGCCTCATGATATCTTACAAGCTAGAAGATGTTTTGAAGATCTTATAAGCTCACCCAAACACCCTCTAGGTGCAGAATTCCTAACTTATTTGTAAGAGCTTAACATGCTTTTTGACTTTTACCATTTTAATAAGAAAAGATCAACACAACTCCAGGCAGAGTTAACCCATTTAAAATCGGTTAACCTAAGGCAGACTTAAGTCAAGAAATGGGTTATTCATAAAAAAAAAAAAGTCAAGAAATGGTGTACCCTTTCAAGCCTACTCAAGCTACGGTTGGCGCCTAGGGACCTCCAAGAAGTCAGCCTCCAAGAACCCTCATCTAAGGAAAGAAAATCAAAAGAATTCTTGGAACAGCACCAAAGATTAAGAATCTGAGGAATCATATCCCCTCTAACTGGCCATGTAGGAATCAGATCAAGCCACCGTTTGTTTCTACACAATCTTTGTGACATGTAGAACTTATTTTAAATCTTAACTCAAATTGAATTTTCGCTCACCCAATGAATGCATGATGTAAACACTCACTGCACTAACCTATCGCCATACACCATATTGGCAACTACACATACAAGGCTTGCCATGCCAAGGCACCTAAAATCTTAAAGGGGATGAAATTACCGAACAATATTGATGTGAGATCCAAGTCCCTTACCATAGTATTAGCCAAGGCCACGTAACTCAAGCATGAAGAGGAAACATGAGCTTATAACAAACATGTTATCACTAAAAGATATGAATCAAAAATCAAGAAGAGGCAAAGAGCAGCATGCTATTTTTGCATCATTTGTGGGAATTTAATGTATTAGGGAACTTATTATACTTCAAGATCCAAAACTCAAAATGTTGGAATTATAACTTACTACCTAAATTAGTGCGGAAATGGACCCCCGTTACTTCTTAAAGAAGTGAACTAGAAAATTGGTTCTAATTTGAAGGGTTGGCAGCAGCATCGGAATTTGGTGGTGTCCGTATAATTTTAGTTAAGACTATTCTATTCTTCAAAGGGACAAGGGAGAATGTCACTTCGGCATGAAGTCTGAATAACCAAGGAGCCCTTGATGCAACAAAAACAACTATGTTCTTTTGGTTAAGGATCTCTATTATGGTACTTAAAAAAATAAAAGAAAATTTAAATTTTACACTTACATGCCAGTTAAATTAGCTTCCTTAGAGTAAAAGATTTAACGCACATTTCTATAACTAAGAAAAGCTTTTCTTTCATTTTGTTTATAAGACAAACACAAACTATATGCCTTAAAGGCAAAAACATCCGTTGAGTATACCAGTACTTAATTTCTTTCTTAAGAGCTCAACTACCCGGAAAGTTCCCGATATCTCAAGGTCTCTGTGCTTTTGCTTTTCTTTTTTACTTTGCCAAATCCTAATTCATAAGGTATACATACTTTTCTCTTACATTTATCTATGAATATTCATATTGCATAATGTAGAAGTAAAAGCAAGTTGGCTTGAACTCACACTGTGAAGCACATGCAACAAAAGTTGCCTCGCATACGACAAATCCAATCAGAAGCACAATAAAGAGAAAATGATTTCTTTGACCTGCATAACGACAGTAAACTTCCCAATGAGCATGTTTGACAGAACATGTAATAGTATGAATGATTGAAAACTACCAAGACTTCATTGATAGCTTTATCTTCAAGGAAAAAGCAGATGATGCACAGAAGTCATTACCTATACAGTTTCCAAATGCAGGACAATGGTGGTCAAATCCCACAACATAATTCTTGCAGTGCTTGCAATATCTTGCCCTCCTGTGCGTGGTAAAAACCTAGCACACAACATAAACTTTACCACTCACAAATAAATACACATAGAGCAGAAATTGTGTGGAAGTTAAGTACCTTTTTTTTTTTATGGTAAAGCAGGATAAGAATAAATTTGAAGCATAATTTTGTCACTGGTAGATGTCTAGTAGAGGGACATATTATACATATATATATATATACAGACACACACATGTATATAAACTTATGAGTTATTATGTACTCTCGTTCAAGTATTTTTATCTCTGCCTAGATATCAATTACTATCATATAGTGCTAAAAACTATTTAAAAAGAAAATCTTTAGAATAACTCCACTATAAATGCATGCACATGTATTTCATTTCCCGAGGTGATATATAGTCGGTCACCTGGTGCATATTCCGTAGAGGAACATGAACCTAAATTTATTATTACAAAGAATAAACTTTAATTTATATTTGGTCTGAACATTCAAATTGTGTTGATGTTAAAGACTGCCAAGTTTATATAACACAATCACAAACCAGTGAGCCAAGCATGAAAAACAAACATCAAATTCACCGAGTGTAGATGATAACTGGTATAATGGTTATTTCCATTTAGAAGAATAAGTGTCTTACTTTGTCAGCTGGAGATTCCTGCAGCATTATAGAAATTGAAATTTTTAGGTCCTAAAACAGAAATATATTATATATTTAAGGTAATGCTAGTATAATCAAACAGATAATTAACCTGTAGCACCTCTTGTTGGGCTTCAACTTTGCACAGAGGACTTTGGTCAAGTTCATCTTGACAAGAAGAATGACGGGTTACAACGCCAGGGTCCAATGACATAATACTACAACCAACAAATATGCAATTTATATAGTGAGTATCATAAGATGAATACACTATGTGGAAAAGAATCAAGATACAACGCCAGGGTCCAATGACATAATACTACAACCAACAAATATGCAATTTATATAGTGAGTATCATAAGATGAATACACTATGTGGAAAAGAATCAGGAGTTTGGCTTACTGCAAGCAACAACATAGGCCTATATGAATAGTTGAATAGATAAATAAGCAACATACCGACACATGCCTATTATCACCATGATGACCTCAATGTTAAATGCAATGTCCACCAAAGATGAAATAACTGCAAAATAATAACATAGTTATGGATATTAAACACATATGTTTAGAAAAGATTATATTTGTTACATCCTCAAAGAAAAACAAAATGTATGAGCATCGTCCTACTACTACCCTATGCACCTTTCAGACTAATGTTCTGGTAAATTGGAATCTCCTTGAATTCAATTTGCTTCACCAAATACGCAGATAGCAACACAAATAACTATAATATGCAATTCCCTATTCTGTATTCTCTATCATGTGACTTATACTCCTTGAATCTAAATGAATTCGTCAACTGTGCATTGAGAACGAAAGATGTAATTTTGCAATATAAGGAAAACTATAAAGTTCATATAACTTGCTGTCCAAATATGCTAGCACCTTCGTCCTTTATTGGTATCAACATATAGTAAAACTATAATTCATACCAATAATAAGTGGGTATTTGCAAGTGCTTTGCCTTCTTGGAGAAGCAAAAATTTGTAGAAAGAGTTGTAATGAAAGCTGACAATGTTTGAAAATAAAATTAAAAGCACCGAGAAGCCGTAGAAGTTGGCCAATGATTACTGTTAACTCCTTTTCTGCGCAACTTTAGAGAACCAAGCACACAAGCACTACTTCCAAACACTCCAAAATAGCTAAAATATAGCTAAAAGTTGAAAAACTTTTCTTAAGCTACCACAAACACCCTAAGTAAACTAAAAAGCTAACTTTTGGCACATTTTGACTGGCAGAGTCATGAATTAAACCACGAGAACATGAATTAGTTACCTTGGCGAACAACAAAAATGTAAAAGGCCCAGATGAGGATAATGCTAAAGAAAACAAAAGCCGGGGCCGAAGCTCTCACACCAGCAACCCTCTTGCAGAATCTTCCAATTCCCACCACAATTACAAGCAAGAGAGCTGCAATTAATTCAAAAGAAGCACAAATATAAAAAAGATTGCGTACAGGACTGTAAAGGTCCAAACATAATACTTATACATAAATATATATAGAATTCAAGACAACCATAGAAAGATACAAAACCTGAGAGAGGGAGAAGAGCGAGAAAGGATGAGGTTGGGAGGCAGAGGGGGAGCAACGAAAGAGTGAATTGCGTAAAGAAAACAGAGATGAGCGAAACCAAACAACTAATTATTGAAGACTTCCATTTTGGACTTTGATGGGATAAACCTTGTTCATCTGATTCCCGCATTTGTCTGAATCCGGATATCAATTAGTTCTGGAGGTGGAGGTTGTCTTCAAGAGAAGACACTTTTTCTGAGGAGAAGGCTCCATGGAGGACATTCTAAAGAGGGCTGTATTAAAATTACTCCAGATCGTAAAGTAAAATAAGGTGAATTATGTTTGCCTTTGATTTGACTCAATATGAAATTTTGTAGAACATTGGAAAGTCAAATAGTACTTTCAAAATTAGTGATGTTTTTGTCAAAAATAGGGTAAAATACAATTTCCTTTTTGCACTGTATTCATGTAACATTTAAAACCAATGGTCGTGTGTATTGATAAAAAAGATTATTCTATTAAGATATTTATATATATTCATATATTCTTTTATATATTTATTACTATCTTATATAAGTGCGAAAACGCGTGGATCACTGTTGCGGCGCGTGGTTTGCTTACTCCATTTTTCTTTTATTCTGGTTAGTTCCCCAAAACGGCGCCGTATTTTGTTTTCCTATAATTAAATGTTTGTTCCTTCTGCATTTTTGGGTGTATCTTTGGTGGGACCCTTTGAATTGGTCAGAAGAAAAAGTCCTTGGTTAGCTTTCTTCATTTTTTTTCGGCTTGGTTCCCCAAAACGGTGCCATTTTTGGCTTCTTTGCCATTAATGGTTTGTTCCTTCGGCATCTTTGATTGTACCTCTGGTGGGACCCCTTGAATTAGTCTGAAGAGAAAAATGTTTGCCATGAATACTTGGGGAAAAAAAAAAGAACTTTCTTGGATTTGTGAAATCTGCGTGAAATGTTTGATTTTTTCTATTGACTGATTGATTTAAAGGGCCATCCAAAGTATAACTTTTGTTCTTTCACCCTCCTGTATAGAAAAACAAAAATTAATGAGTTGATGTCTATGTTATATATAAAAAAATAGTAATAACTAATATTATTTCTTTCACTCTCATCATTGTATTATTTAAAAAATATTTGATAATAATTAATTAATAAATGATGAACTTATAAAATAAGATATTTTTCTTTATATTATGTTTTAATGTTGAGCAAAATACTAGAAAGTTAACTTTAGAATTATTGATTAAATTTCAACGTTGTACTAGCAAAATTCATTTAATTAATAATATTACAAACTCCTAGAATAAGTTAATTTGTTTAGAAAAACTCTAAATTTAATAATTCTAAAGTTTTTTTTAGGGGTTTTAAAAAAATCAAAGTTGAATTGAAGGAAGAATTTTGCATTGACAAACTATAGGAATTAATATTTAATATTTCCACAACAGTTGAAAATTATATAACTGAAAGATATTTTATCATAATCAAAGTACAAGTTTAATTTTTTCCTAATTAGTGAATAATCTTGTCAATTGTCATATAATGGGATGTAAATATTAATTAATGGAGTGTAAATATCAATTTCTAAATCACTATAATTATTCATAATCTAGACTAATTATGGGGATAAAATTTAGTATCAGGTCTCGGGAGCCAAAGGATTTAACCTTTCTAAGAGCCCAAAAAGTTTTAATAATAACTTCACATATTTTATTATTTAATAAAGTTCAATAATATGGAGTCATGTTTTGGTAAATTTGAACCAATTTTTCCTATCACTCAACATAATTAATTAACTAAAGGAAAATGAAGTATCAGGAAATAAGAACACACCCACAATTTTCACCCTACCCTGCTAGCATTATTTGCTTGTTCGTCTTGCTTCTTAAGTGGTACTAGCTGTGGGATCCCCCTGTTTGGTTAGGATGAAAAAAAGTTGTTTGGTCCTCTATGTGGTTCCCGGCCAAGTTGTCAGAAGGGAATAATTAAAGGTTTCTAGGGGTTCCTTGTCCGGATTTCAAGGCATTTTTTGGGAGGAAAAATCTATCAGATTTGAAATGAACTCCCCAGTATTTAGCTTTCCACTATTCTTCATGCACCTTCTCCCTATCTTCACTGGAAATTGATATGATATCTTCTTTCTTTCTTTCCCTTTTTTTTTCTAATTTATATATATTTATTATCATAATAATTCTTTGTTTTTTTTTTCTTTTTGTTTTTGGTGACACACTTTTTATATTTATAAAAAGAAAAAAGAAGAAGCTATTGTCCCCACTGTCTTTAGACTCACTCATATTAACAAGTGCCTCTGTTTTTTTATTGCGTTTTCTTCTTGATGTGGAGAGAGGAAAAACCCATGGGTAGCTCACAATTTGTTTGTTGAATTATTCTCGGTTGCATAAAAAGAAATGTTATTTTCTGGGTTTGTGTTTATAATAATAATAATAATAATAATCCTCTATACAATATACAGGTTCGCGGTTTTCTCGGGATGGAAGAAAAAATTACAGACACGGAGAAGAGGGGTAGGTTTCGTACTTTGGCTTCAACAATGATCAAGCATGGGTGAACCCTTTTTGCCGGTGGCTGTAATTGTCCTCGTATTTGTTGTTAATATCCCCAAGATAAATTTCTTCTCTTATGTTCCATTTATAAGATAAAATAAAATATAAAAAATTATTAATTCAGAAATCACGTAGAGTTTTCTATATATATTTTTTATTTAAAATTTTAAATTTTAACTATGGTTCGTACAATGTCAAGGGTTTTTAACTATGGAGAGTAATTTTGTGGTTGTCAGTATAATGATCGTGTAGTGGACCGTGATTATTTGCTGCTGGTGTTTCTTCGTCCGTTCTTCTAAGTGGTTAGCTTTTGGAATCAATCCTCCTTGGGTTTCGATCTTCTTGTAGGTGAGCTTTCTGGAGGATATTCTTGTGGCTATTTGTATCTATTGAGTTTTTTAAATAAATATTGTTGTATTTGTTCTTTATCATTTTGTTGGTGGTGTTCGTCTATTTGGAAGATGTGCTATTTATATTGGTTTTCCTTTGGAGTCAATGCCATTTTGTATACTGTATTTTCTATTTATGGAGGATAGTATTATTTCCTCCCCCAAAACTATTGTCTTTTACTTTGTGTATTGTTTCTTCGGGGCTTTTATGGATGGATTGTTCTTTGGGAATACTGTTATATTGAATTACTTATTTTCCTTTGTGTGTATCTTATTCCTATATGTGGGTTCCATAGAGTTTGGGGGTGTGTCTGAGTTGGGTTTTGTCTAAGGCTTCTGTTCGTCTTTGATCCAAATTTTTTTGCTTTTCTTTTTAAAAATAAACAGGATTTGGTTTTCCTAAATATATTGAGTTAGGTTGAGTAGCCTGCATTTTTTTTTTCATTTTATTTTATTTTGCCTGTAAAACTTGATGTTTTAGGGGCATTATCTTGGTTTCCTTTGTTAGGCTATGCTAATCAGCTATTTGTTTTGTTGGGTTTACATTTTGGGGGATTTGATGTGTTGTGCACTTGTGCTGTGCTGTTTGGTTGTATTTTTGTTAAAAATTGTTTTTGATGAAATATTCCAAGATGGTTTGTTTTGTTTGGTGTTGTTTTTTTCCATGGTTATAGCTGGTTTGTTTTGTTTGTGTTGTTTTTCTCCACAATTATGGTTGGTGCAACATATGGAATTGATATTATACCTTTTTCTTATGTTTGAATATGAGTTGGTATGTTCAAAATAGCAGTTGCAAAAACTTACAT